>CAUYLG010025338.1:0-39914 GCA_963573385.1 Cacajao melanocephalus
TAATTGGGCTGCTCTTAGTTTCTCTTAATCAAAATTACTAGATGATAGAATTCAAGAACTTGTTACATGTTACTACTTGGTGTATCAATAATCATTTAAAAGTAAAGACTCTTTGTCATGCAAAAAAAAAATAGCAGCTCCTATCAAAGGGCAGATCCCAATTACTAAATTGCCTGAGGCCAGGGACCATGTCTTTACATCATTAGCATAAAGTAGAGCACCTGGCAAGCAGCTGGCACTCAGTAAATCCTAACAGGTAAATGAGGCTCTCTTTTTCTTTGAAAAAAGAGATTTAGGCTGGGCACAATGGCTCATGCCTGTAATGCCAGCACTTTGGGAGGCTGAGGCAGGCGGATCACCTAAGGTCAGGAGTTCGAGACCAGCCTGACATGGAGAAACCCCGTCTCTATGAAGAATACAAAATTAGTTGGGCACTGTGGCACATGCCTGTAATCTCAGCTACTTGGGAAGCTGAGGCAGGAGAATCAGTTGAACTCGGGAGGTGGAGGTTGCAGTAAGCCGAGATCACACCATTGCACTCCAGCCTGGGCAACAAGAGCAAAACTCCATTTCAAAAAAAAAAAAAAAAGAAAAGAAAAGAGATTTATGATGTTTTCATAACCAAAACCCCTGAAAATGTTTAACATTCAGATGTAATTCAGATATCCTGGGGTATGACTGAAACCTTTTTAAAATGATTGGTTATATTTGGCATATCAGGTATTTCCACTGAGTGAGAATGGTGGACACCATCTCCCAGAGCCTTTCTAACTTCTGCCCAAGAAAGACAAAGGAAGAATGTATTCCCTCCCCAAGTGAAGGCAGGTGAAGAACGACTTTTAGCAGGTGTGAAGACAAAGGTTGTTTTCTATTCATATTTCTTATGAACACTTATAATCACCAGGGAGTACAGTGACGGAGTGAGACTCTTAACAGCCAAAGTGAAATAACCAGATATTTTAGACCAAAGAATATCCAGTGAAACAGAGACAAGAAAGAAAGACTTTATATTTTCGGGCTCAGGAATAGATTCAGGAGGTTCTTTTTTTCCCTTTTTAATTGAAATAAGTTCTAGCCATTTAAAAAGGGTGTGTGAGCAGGGAAGAGACTATCTCAAGAGACACTTCAGTTGTGCTCCATTTCTTCCTACACTCCCTTTAAAATTTTCCTATATTGCCACTTGTGCTGAGAAAAGCTTGAAAGGAACCACTTCTAAACTAATTACACAATACAGGGCCTTACCTGTATGCAAGTGCCCCAGCAAAATGACTCTCAATATAAGTGTCCATTACAGGTTTAAAATGATGAAATTTGCTATCTTGCAGCAAATTTATTATGTGAACCTAAAAAGAGAAAATTGAGCTTTATAAAACTGAATGCAAATCAAGGTTTTCCCTTTTTTTGGTTTTCTTAAACTCTTACATTATTAAGCACACATTTCTGAACCAGCCTCATGAAAGTCAAGATTGAGAGACAAAACAATTAAAATATAATTAAGGGAAGTTGAACTTACCAAAGAATCAAACACTTTAGATCCATATTTTTGAGAATTTTCATCTAAAATTCCAAATAAGGTATCCAGTGTATCCTGCAGAAACTGTTAGATAAAGTAGTAGTAAATGAATGAATAAGATACTATCTGCCTTTTTCCTCCCAATGTTCTTTATTTTATGAATCTCTGCAAGGAAATGGTAACAAAATACTATATACCTTTACTATCTCTGAGCCATCGATTTCTTTTAATTTAGAGAGACAGCCAGTGATCTTGTCTGGGTGGGTTCTCCATTTCAAAAGATCAAGCATATCACCTTTCAAAACACAAAAGGAAGATTAATTGCCTTAATAGAGAACAGGCCCTCACATGAAAGTGCTCTGCTGGTAAAAGTAAAATTCTTAACACATGTGGCTCCCCTCTCCTGACCACTCAAGTGGCAGGCTCCCACAAACCAAGACTAACCCTCTCTAGGATGGCATTTTCTGTTTCCTTCCCACTGCTCTTGACTTACAAACTCCTACTCACCCTTTAGCCTCAGGTCAGATGCTGCTTCATCTTGGAAGCCTTTTCCGAAATCTCGAGCTAACTGTTGCTTCTGCATGCTTCTACATCACAGTACCTTACCATTACAGTTGTTGGTGTATTTGTGTATGCCTCAACTAGACTCTAAACTCCAAGAGAAAAAAGCCATGCCAACCTTGGCCCTACTGTATTCCCAAAACCAAGAACAAAGCAGGCAGGTGACAAATATTTGTTGACTCATTTTCTGCCTCCTCCTGGAGAGATGAGAGTTTCTTGAGGGCTGGGAACCTGCTTTATTCCTGTTTGGGTGCCTAGCACATAGCATTCTGCCTAGCAACCAACTCAACCCAGCAACAAAAGTCTTCTTAACAATGTGACCCAAACCTTGCAGACTAAAAGAATGATGACAGGCCCAGTGATTTATCAGATCATTCAGGGAGCTCTCAACCAGAGAAGAGCAGATCCTGGACTCCATGGGCTATCTGCCATCCCAGAGTCCAGGTAAGCACAGAGCCCAGCTCTTTAACCCTTTCCTAAACAGACGTGTGGGCCTTAGTCCAGCAGGTCCTCAGAGAACCTGTTTGCCTGGGGAGGGAATACATTCTTCCTTTATCTTTCTTTGGCAGAAGTTAGAAAGGCTCTGGGAGATGGTGTCCATGTGTTATTAGTCTCCAAAGCATGCAGGGAGAGTTGGCACCTGGAGGCCAATGAAGGCAGTGAGAACTGATAAGGCTCGCTCTTGCCAAGCACGCACAGGGCAGTGGGACCTGGAAGAATCAGCCTCAGGGCTGAGTGGAGCTGCCAGACTAGACTGGCCAAGAGAAGCCAGGACAAAATTTCCAGGCAGAGAAGCAGAAATTTTGAATCACTTGTTTTAGCAGAAATCCAAATGGGACTTTCTGAGAAACAGAAAGATGAATGAGGGAACAAAAACTGCAAACGCACCAAAACCAAGGAAGTAGGTAAGATGACAAAGAAAAAGAGAATATAGAGAACAGAAGTGAGAAAAAGCATTAAGAATCTCAAGGAGAAAGAGAAGCAAGCTCCATCAAAGCCAGATTCAAGAGAAAAACGTCACAGAGGATTTACTATTAATAGTAAGGAATTCAGTACCAAACAGGAATGTTTATCTGCAACAAACATGGGTAAGAGGAGGAGGAGGAGGAATTAGAATGAGAAAAATAAAGGGATTTTAAAAATACTGACTTTGGAAAAGAGATTTATGATGTTTTCATAACCAAAAACCGTGAAAATGTTTAATATTCAGATGTAATTCAGACATCCTGGGGTATGATTGAAACCTTTTAAAAACTGATTGGTTATATTTGGCATATCAGGTATTTCCACAGAGTGAGACTCAGGGCAACAAAGGCAAGGCTCTATTGTTCTCCCCAGTTTGCTGCCTCCCTCCCACCTACTTCCTACTTCCTGCATCTCACTTCAGGAGGCCTCCCCTCCCTAGCATCTTCTCTTTCATAATCCCCCAGTGCATTTCCCCTGCCATTCACTCCTCACTTCCCACTCCACCCCCATCCCAGCTCTCACTCCTCTTTTGTGTTCTGTTTCCCTTCCTTTAAAGTGAGGCAGTTGCAGGGTCCATTAGGACCCTGCTCAACGTAAGGAGTGCGGGGAGGATGGAGGTGGCTGTGCTGACTGCAAAGTGGCAGCAGTGGAGAACCTGGACTAGGGCCCATGTAAGTAGGCCTGGAAAATATATAGGGGTACAGACAATGAGTCAGGATGAACCTGCCCATATTCCCTGCAAGAAGGCTGATGAATCTCTAGACTGTTCATGATAGGGCACGTGGAATAGCCCAGTAGTTATGTCCATCTGGATGTATGCAAAGTATTTAGAGTTTAGGCAAAATTGCTGTATCATAGGTTTTTGCTTTTTGCCATCTGAGGATGTTAGTGGCAAGTTAGGAGCTATAACCTATCACAGAAAATACCAATTTCCACCTTCCATTCAACCAGCATTTATTAGGTGTGTATTATGTATTTAACCTACCAAGAGCTATAAAATAGGAGGTTGTCATGACTGCTAATCCTCTGAACCTTAACGTCTTGACCTGATCTGGCAGTCACAGATGCCCAGCATAGTGCTCTGCCTGGCCTTGGTACACTATCCATGTTGGACAAAGAGTGTGGAGACAGACACACTTCGGGAATTCTGAAATGTAAATCTGTTCTAGGAAACTGCTCCTAGAGACAGTATCACTTACTAAATGCTGAATTGTAGTAGGAGTAAGATTTGTATATTTTCCAAGTCAAGAAAAATAAATACACAGCAATTTAATTCCAATTTGGAACTGGATTCCACCGACACAGAGATGTGCGTTTAGCATGTAAATTTCAGAGAGCCCCACAAACTTCCTTCCTCCTTCCCGTCTCTCGAAACATGCCATTCATTTCCTGGCTCATTTTGAGCTGTTTCACACTGACAAGGCTAATCAAAGTCAAAATAATAACGAAGCACTTATCCATCTCCAAAAATGAGCCAACCATTACATGGAAGTCTGATCCCACTTTCCATATAGTGAAATGTTTAATATCATTATTTCATAAATTGTTATTTACTCATATTTACCTGAAAATCTTCTCTACTTTTAAAAAGTAGCAACTTCTAATTTTCAGGATTTGTTTCTCTCTGCCTTACTTGCAGAAGTGTGTCTAATGTCCTAAACCCTACAACCAGCACAAATTCCGTACGTAGGACCAAACATTTTAATGGAAGAGAATCTATTGTTAGGTTTACCTGTGTGGTAGACAGAATAATGGCTTCAAAAGATGTCCTAATTCTTGGAACCTGTTGGAACCTGATGGAGGAACAGGTTCCGAGAATTAGGACGGACTATGTATCCCTCACACAGCAAAAGACTATACAGATGTGATTAAAGATCTTAAAACAGGGCGATTACACTGGATTATCCAGCTCAACATCATCAAAAGGGTCCTTAAAAGATGTAAGATGGTCAGAGTCCCAGAGATGTGAAGATGCTACACTTCCGGCTTTGAAGATGGAAGAAGGGGCCATGAGCCAAGGAATGCAGGTGGCCTCTAAAGCTAGGAAGGGTAAGGAAATGGATTCTTTCTATTCCAGGAGGAATGCAGCTCTGCTGACACCTTGATTTTAGCTCAGGAGAACTGATTTAGGATTTCTGACCTCCAGAACTGCAAGATAATAAATCTGTACTGTTTTAAGCCAATAAATTTGTGGTAACTGTTACAGCTGGAATAGATAAGCAATACAACTCCCGAATATTCTATTGGGGAAATTCAGTTCAACATGAATGTAACCTCTACTACACACACACAACTAATCCACATAGGATAAATAAAAATTTCTGTTTAAGGATGTCAATAAGAGGTTGATTTTATTACCTTCATAACTTCTATGGGGGTAAACTGGCCTCATAAAAAAATCGCTGAGATTTGGTAAATGCTTTATAATCATTTATTGAATTATGCCAATGGAGAACTTTATTTAAGTAAAATTATTAACTACTGAATGCTGATAAAGCCTGGTATAACATGACATATCTTAACTTGGTGTCCTATATAAATGCAGTAGCAATGAATGTTGAAATTGAGAGGTGTTTTAAAAGTGGTCAGTATTTTAATGCTACATTTTGCTTTTTTTCTGAGACTAAGATCTAAAAGAAAAAATGTTTCCTTCTACAAATGCTGTTCTCTGACACAGAAGAAGGAATTAAGAAAGAACTATTAAGAGCACACATGTTTAGGCACAGGTTTTTATGAGACACAATACCTCATTATAAAGTGATTCTTCTCAACATAATGAATCTAACTTATTAATGTAGCATTCAGGGTGCTAGCCAGAAGTCTTATATGGCAACCATAAAGAACTCAAAAATGTTTAATTTACTTCCTTCATTACAGAAGATGTTTTCATAGCAATTTGCCAAGGAGAAGAGCTTGCTTTATTAATCATAACTTGCTAAGCAATCACTGACATAAAAAGTAATGCTAGAACTGAAAAGCAATATGCATCTAATTAAACAAAAAAGAGCCTTTATTCTAAAGCCTGCAATTAGCACTGTTTATGGAGGTATAAAACACAAGATTAACGTGTTGGTATTTTCTTTTTTTTTTTTTTTAAGCAGCTGGGTTTTGATGGTTTATTTGAAAAGCTGTGTACTTGTTTTTCAATACTGGGATAATTTTGAAGTCCTTCTTAAATGACATGCATTCAACAGATCACTACGTCACATTTGTTTCCATTTTATTAGAAATCACAAACAGAAGGATCAATAATTTTTCTAACGTAAAGTTCTTAACTATAACTTTGGTGTTTACTGAGCTTTCCAAAATTTACATGATTATTAGGTACTAGGGCTTTCAAATAAAATATTATACATTACCATTTTGTGTGAGTTTTGTGGAACAGAGAAAGGATGTAATACAAAAAGACTCCTTTGTGGCCTTCATGGCTTGATTATTATTCCCAAGGAAAATGCCCTTGGAAAAGGGAAGTTTGAGGTAGCGGGTAGTATCCTGAAGGTTTGTGTTTTCTTCACACTGTTAAAAATATTAAAAAAAAAAAAAATAAGGGAAGGGGAAGAGATCTCATAAGAATTATGAAGCATAATTTATATTACTAGTGTTGATAAACTGGGCAATATTCCAAACAGCATTACAAGTAGAATTTGGCTTTTAAGTAAAATGCAAAAACAAAAACAAAAAAAAACTGTATAGAAGAATTAAGCATGGATTTTTGGACTAAGATCAATTTGAGTTTGCAATCCCAGCTCTGTCACTTCCCATGTGAGTGACCATACCAAATCAAATTATTTAACCACACACTGTTTCTGTTATCTTCTCTAAAATCTCATTGTGTTGTCATAAGAATTAGATTATATAAAGCCTTTAACACAGTCCTGATATCCTGAAAATGATAAATAAATCATATTTGCAGTGACCATAGCATTTTTTGAAAAATGCTTAAGTTCTTCCAACATCTCATCTGAGGCAGCTGTTAAACAGTTCCTTACTTTGAAAACTGGCAGTTAAAAGATATTTCAGGTATGATAATTTATGATAATTTAAGAGTCCCACTATGTGAGGGAAATCTCTACTTTCACAGAAAGTGCCAGCTAAACACATGTAAAAGCAATTACAGGTTTAGAAAATATAATTTCAAACCCCTACTGTAATTATTTTAGTCAAGGATTGTTGCTTAGTGCTAAAACCAGCAGAATTGTTGAGGAGGAATCGGATGTTCATATGATGCCAATGTACCAACATACAGATTACGTCCTACTGGCAAGAAGACAAATATAACTGCATGTGGCGGAATCGAGCTGTCATTACACCAGTGCAGGGCAATGCAAAGACACATATCATCACCTACAATGTATTCTTACCAAAAGTGCAGAACCCAAGTCCATCACATCTAGATTCAACTTCCACATCATAGGAAACGAGAGATAGAGCAACATGTTGAGCAACACTACAGGAAGAAACCAGAGAATCCAAAAGATAGGTGTTTCTGTAAGATGCCTGGTCTTATCTCTTTAAGTCAGTGTTGCCAAAAAAGGGACTGTTCTAGATTAAACGACACTTAAGAAATAGATAGCCAGATGCAACATATGGTCCTAGATTTGAACAAACCTGCTGATGTGTCCGACTTTTTAAGAATCTGTACATTGACTAAGTTCTACATGATATAAAAAATGTAGTGATTGGAAAATCATTAACTGAAAATAAGTAGATGAAAAATAAATAAGAAGCAGACCAAGACGGTGGAACAGAAGCCTACACTGCTTGTTCCCCTGCACCCACCCCAGAGCACCAAATTTTAACAACTATCTGCACACAGAAATGCACCATTACAAGAATCAAAAATCAAGTGAGCAAACACAGTACCTGGTTTTAACTTCATGTCCTTGAAAAAGGCATTGAGGAGGGCAGAAGAGACAGTTCTGAATCTCTGATGCCCTCTCCCATTCCCTGCCCCTCCTCCATCCCCAGCAGTAGCTATGCAGCAATGGAGAAAGAATCTGTGCAAGTTGGTCGGAGAGTGCAGTGACTGGGGGACTTTGCATCGAACTCAGTGCTGCCCTGTCACTGAGTAGAAAATAAAGCTGTTCTGGGCTCAGACAGTGCCCATGCAAGGAAGGAGCAATGAAATTAGCCCTAGCAGGAAGGGAATCACCATCTCAGTAGCTGGAACCTGAGTTTCTTGCTACGATGGGCTGAAGTGCTCTGGGGTCCTAGGTAAACTTGAAAGGCAGTCCAGGAGACAAGGACAGCAATTCCTAGACAATTCCTAGTGCTAGTCAGTGAACTAGGGTGGCATGTGACCTAGGGAGACACCTGCTGGCATGAGTAAGGGAATAGTAGATCCAGCACCATCCCTCCTCCAACCCCAGGGACTACAACTTGCAGCAACAAAAGTAATCCCTCCTTTTTGCTTAAGGAGAGAAGAGTGAATAGTAAAGAGGACTTTGTTTTGCATCCTGGTTACCAGCTCAGCCACAGCAGGGAGGACACTGGACAGAGTCATGAGGCCCCTATTCTAGGCTTAGATGATATTTCTTACACCCATCCTAGGTCAAAAGGGAACCAACTGCCTTGAAGGGAATGACTCAACCCTGGCAGGATTCATCTCCTAACTAAAGACCCCTTGGGCCCTAAATAACCAGCAGTGATACCCAGGGAGTATGCTGCCAGCCTTGGGCTCTGAGACGTCCTGGCTTCAGGTGTGACCCAGCACATTCCCAGCTGTCATGACTACAGTGAAATATTCCTTCTGTTTGAGAAAAGCAGAGGAAAAAGTAAAGGGGACTTTGTCTTGTACCTTAGGTACCAGCTCAGCCACAGTGGGGTAGAGCACCAGGCAGGCTCTTGGAGTCCCCAGTACAGGCCTAGGCTCTTGGATAGCACTTCTGGACCTGCTCTGGATGAGAGGGAAGCAGGATAAGTCTCAGGTCTGGCAGCATTTACCACAAGCTCAGAAAGAGAATTCAAAATAGCTGTTTTGAGGAAACTCAGAGAAATTTGAGATAATAGAGAAGGAATTCAGAATTTATGAGATCAAATTTAACAAAAAGATTGAAATAATTAAAAAGAAGCAGAAATTCTAGAACTGAAAAATGCAACTGACATGCTGAAGAATGCATCAGTCTCTTAATAGCAGAATTGATAAAGCAGAAGAAAGAACTGGGGAGTTTGAAGACAGTCTATTTGAAAATACAGAGTAGACAAAAGAAAAAAGAAGAGAAAACAATGACACATTCCTACAATATCTAGAAAATAGCCTCAAAAGTGCAAATCTAAGAGTTACTGGCCTTAAAGATGAGGTAGAGAAAGAGATGGTGCTAAAAAGTTTCTTTGAAGGGATAGTAACAGAGAACTTCCCAAACCTAGAGAAAGATATCAACATTCAAGTACAAGAAGATTACAGAACAGCAAGCAGATTTAACCCAAAGAAGCATTTAATAATCAGACTCCCAAAGGTCAAGGATGAAGAAAGGATCCTAAAAGTAGCAAGAGAAAAGAAACAAGTAACATACAATGCAGCTCCAATACATCTGGCAGCAGACTCTTCAGTGGAAACCTTAAGACCAAGAGAGAGTGGCATGACACATTTAAGGCGCTAAAGGAAAACAAAACAAACAAAAAAAAAACCCTTTACCCTAGAATAGTACAACTCACTAGTAATAGTAAACACACAGAAAGACACAGAATAGTATAACACCATAATTATGACATATAAAATACTCTTTACTTAAGTAGAAAGACTAAACAATGAACCAATCAAAAAGAACTGGCCTTACCTTACTTTGAATTCTACCGCAGAGCAATAGCAACCGAAACAGCATGGTACTGACATAAAAACAGACACGTAGACCAATGGAACAGAACAGAGAACCTAGAAACAAATCCACACACCTATAGTGACTTCATCTTCAACAAAGGTGTCAAGAATATACATTGGGGAAAAGACAGTCTCTTTGATAAATGGTGCTGGGAAAACTGGATATCCATATCCAGAAGAATGAAACTTGCTTCTATGTCTCACTATATACAAAAATCAAATCAAAATGGATTAAAAATTAAATCTAAGACCTCAAACTATGAAACTACTGTAAGAAAACATTGGAGAAACTCTCCAGGACAGTGGTCTGGGAAAAAATTTCTTGAGCATCCCCGCAAGCAGAGGCAACCAAGGCAAAACTGGATAAATGGGATCACATCAAGTCAAAAAGCTTCCATACAATAAAGAAAACAACCAAAAAAGTGAAGAGACAACCCACATAATAGGAGAAAATATTTGTAAACTACCTGATGAGAGATTAATAACCAGAATATATAAAGAGCTCAAACAACTCTCTAGGGAACAATCTAATAATCCAATTGAGAAATGGACAAAATATTTGAATAGACATTTCTCAAAAAGAGATACACAAATGGCAAACAGGCATATAAAATGTGCTCAACATCACTGATCATCAGAGAAATGCAAATCAAAAGTCCAATGAGATATCATCTCACAACAGCTAAAATGGCTTTTATCCAAAAGACAGGCAATAAGAAATGCTGGCGAAGATGTGGAGAAAAGGGAACCCTCATACACTGTTGATGGGAATGTCAATTAGTACAACAACTGTGGAGAATAGTTTGGAGGTTCCTCAAACAACTAAAAACAGAGCTACCATGTGATCTGGCAATCCCCCTGCTGGATATATATTAAAAAGAATGAAAATCAGTATATCAAAGAGATATCCACACTTCCATGTTTGTTGTGCAGCACTGTTCACAATAGCTAAGACTTGGAAGCAACCTAAGTGTCCATCAACAGATGAATGGATAAAGAAAATGCAGTACATGGATACAATGGAGTACTATTCAGCCATTAAAGAATGAGATTCTGTCATTTGTAACAACACGAATGGAACTGGAGGTCACTATGTTAAGTGAAATAAGCCAGGCACCAAAAGACAAATATTGCATGTCCTCACTTTTTTTGTGGGATCTAAAAACCAAAACAATTGAACTCAGGGAGATAGCAAGTAGGGAATGGTTACCAGGGGCTGGGAAGGGTAGTGGGAGGTGATAGGGAGGTAGGGATAGTTACCGGGTGCAAAAAAGACAGAAAGAAGTAAGACCTAGTATTTGATAGCACAACAGGGTGACTACAGTCAATAATAATTTAACTGTACATTTAAAAATAACTAAAAAGTATAATTGGATTGTTTGTAATACAAGGGATAAATGCTTGAAGAGACGGATACCCAATTTTCCATGATGTGATTATCATGCATTGCATGCTTATATCAAAATATCTCATATGCCCTATAAATATATACACATACTATGTACCCACAAAATTAAAAATGAGAAAAACTGTATAGTGTATTTTATAACGTCATTTGGGTAAAAAAAATCTACACAGAATATCTGCATGATATACACGAAGGAGCTAATAGTATCACCTGGCTAATGAGAATATGGTGTTTTATTTTGGTTTATCTGTATACTGATTTTAATGCTGTAATAATAAAGGTGATTTTAAATTAAAATTTTGAGGAAAAAATTGTAAGAGATACACAGCTGGTACAGCTTAGATGATTTTGAATGTAAATTTAAAAACTCATATTAACTTTATTCTTTTGAATTTGTTCAAATATTTTCAAGGCTACTGTCCTAGTAACAGGTAGGAGTTTAAGCACAGAATCCCTTTAATATTCCAGACGATTTTGTGTGACTCACAATTTTTTTTTCATTTTTAATAACAAATCTTAGGAAAGACCTCTCTAATAAGTTTGGGGCAACAGAATCAGAATATGACAAGATGTTCTTACTAACACACCTGCCCAGTAACAGAAATACCAATATAAACACAATAAACAGCCTCTATAATTCTCTTCTAATATTACAACTCCAAATACTTTCCTTTACTACTGCAAAATAATTCACATAGAAGACTGCATAAAACATACTTATATGGTTTAAAGAACAATGGTAAAGTGAATACTTCACATGCTTTTTTCAGAAAAAGTTCTTAGGCAAAGTAATGTTCTGGAACCCTAGATCACTGACCGCCTCCACTCAGTTTTCATCCCTGGCAAGTCAAAGTATGAGGCACAGCACCCTACAGTCACCCTATCTGGTCTACAGTGTTGGAAACTGGTCTCTCATCTCTATCCTGATTTGTGTTCCATATGTTTAACCTGGTCTCTCATCTCTATCCTGGTCTCTCATCTCTATCCTGATTTGTGTTCCATATGTCTAACCACCACTTCCTAGTGTGACTAAGTCTCATGCCAAACCCAGCCCAGACATTCTGTCCTTCTATTTCCAGGCCTCCTCTCCAGGATTTGGAGCCTGCCCTGGTCTGGTATGATCCATCTGTTCACAGAAATTCTGCCCCTGTAAATATATCTCTTATTAACTCTCCTTTCCCTAATTGCCTGCCATTTCTGGAGCACTTCTGCAGCCTCTTGGAATTCCTGCTTGATATCCCATCTAGCTCAATGGTTGCTGTGGGATGGACCACTTCTGTGAGTGAAGATGTGATGGCTGTGCTGTATCCTTAACAGGTGTTATGAATAGAAGAACTAGCTGCTTTTCCATTGGCTAGGAAAAGGTCCTGTGGTCAGGTCAGTTACACCAGCCTTGGTTCTCACTTCTCCCCCAGCCTGTGGGGCCAAGACCTCAGCATCTGAATCTGTCTGAGTTATGACATCTTGATAGCTTCTTACAACTAAACTCTATCACCATTACTCAAGTATAAAATATAACAAAGATGAACAATACTCCAGACGTAAAAATTATTTCAAGAGCTTTCAGCAAGAACACTGGGGTATGTGTAAGAGAAACGAGGGCAGGGGGAGATTACAGGCATGCGCCACCACACCCAGCTATTTTTTGTATTTTTAGTAGAGACGCGGTTTCACCATGTTGGCCAGGATGGTCTCGATCTCTTGACCTCGTGATCCCTCCGCTTTGGCCTCCCAAAGTGCTGGGATTACAGGTGTCAGCCACGACACCTGGCCTGATACTTTCTAACATTGCGACATTAGGCAAATCACATAAGCTCCTTAGGTTACATTATCTTGCCTCACAGGATTGTTATGAGAAGAGAATATACACACAGTGCATAGCAGTGCCTATCACACAGTAGACAGCAAAGGGTAGTTGCTTGAATTGCTTTTAAACTCTTCAGTGTTTGTATGATATATTAAGGGTACATACTGAAAAACTCAAGGAACAATAAAAGATACGCTATAATATTTTCTGTGTAATAGCTTAAGTTTTTCAGAAATAGATTAAAGCCTAACCCCATATCTAGTATAATCCTACTGGACAAAAAAAAGCAGCTTTGAACCCCCAGTAAATATATAAAAGGGTTCATAGAAACCAAAGAGTAGTTACATGTTTTTCTTTACTGAATTGGGAGGCCAAGGTGGGCAGATCACAAGGTCAAAAGTTTGAGACCAACCCAGCCAACATGGTGAAACACTGTCTCTACTAAAAATATAAAAATTAGCTGGGTGTGGTGGCAGGTACCTGTAATCCCAGCTACTTGGGAGGCTGAGGCAGGAGAATTGCTTGAACCCGGGAGGCGGAGATTGCAGTGAGCCAAGATCGCACCACTGCACTCCAGCCTGGGTGACAGAATGAGACTCCATCTCAAAAAAAACAAAAAAAAAAAAAAAGAAAGAAAAGAAAGTCTCAGAGTCAGAATTTGCATTCACAACTACTATATAACATTGCCTCCCTCTACTGTTGTTTTAGCCAAGTTTTGAATTCAAGCAATAAATTCAAAATTTATTGATTTATAGATAAAAAACTACATAGTAGGTACCACTACAAAAGGCCAAAAAATGGATAGCTTTTCAAAAGAAAGGTATCTTTGTGGGAGACACCCTGAGAGAGGGTTCAGAGTGGTATATGGAGCTGAAATAATTTCAAATGCAATAAGCTCACAAATCTTACAATGAAATGGATAGTTTATGCCTTCAAACCATGCAGGGAGCAAAAGGGATCATTCAACCTGGGTAAGGTACAGAAGGGCAAGTGGGAGCAGACGAGGCATAACATAGGAGCTTAAGGACACAAAAAATGAGCTAGAAATCATTCATATTTCATTCAACGAGAGGGAATAAATAGGAAAAAAATGGGTTCAAGAACAGTGAAGAATACAAATGAGGTTCTAGAAGATAGCCTTGTAAGGCAAAAACAGCTGTCGCCTAGAGTTCAAGCCAAAAGGTTATCCAGTTTCCTAATATTAGAAGCAGCCAGAGAGTCCGTAAATTCCCCAGGTCAGAAAAGGGTTTACTGTGAGTGAGATTGTGAACTAGAGTATGGACTGAAGAAAACAAATGGAAATAAACAGTCTTCCCATTAGGTGAAGGGCTAAGAGTCAATGAAGTTACAGAAATGAGGCTGGAAAAGTATAGTTTGGCACTACCTGTGCTTTAACTGGTAATACTAAGTGCAACAGAGTAGTGGTTTGGTGCCTGAATGCCTAAAAATCTGAGCAATACAGGCTCAACAGCACCAAACTGCAGATGTGAGATTCTTGCACTGCATGTAATTGAGAGATGGCTTTGTTATCATGGTAAAATCCAGCTATACCCCTAACCTGGATGGGGTGGTTAAATATGGATCATTTGCATTGTGAGGAATACTTGTAAAACAGTTTAGGCTTTTGCATAGAGAATATTTTTTTTCTACCAAACCTAGTTTGTAAAACAGTTGAGGCTTTTGCATAGAGAATATTTTTTTCTACCAAACCCAGTGAGGGCATGGAACAAGGCAATGTGGATATGAGAGTAACAAGACACTGTCCTCTCTACTAGAGAACTTGTTATCTTGTGGAAGACACAAGCACAGGTCAAGCGTTACCAGTGTTATGGCAGATGTATGCTAGCAATTGGATGAGGGAAGAATTAATGAAGCCTTTTTTTTCCCCAGGGGAAACAAGGCAATGTGACCACGACTTCTTGAAGCTGCTATTGGACTGAAGGAACAAAACAATGTCATCGTTCATAGTGAAGGATAGTTCTCTGCATTTGCTGTGTTGGAATCTGTGCAAGTTATCTTAAAATGGCATGGAGATAATTTACACATTAGAGAGGAGAGAGATGAAAACCATCTTTGCTTTACTACACTTGGGGTCTGACATCAGATCTGACCAGAGAGATGTGCTCCCCAGACTCTTACAGAATTAAAATGCAGGCTTTGCAGCAGTAGCAGTAGTCTTATCTTCTTTAAGATTATATAGTTTGGCTCACAGTCTATTTCCTTCTCCAGAAAAAAAATCGGTTGGTACAGCAGTGAATACTGCATTATGTTCTAGGCTACTTTTTGACTACTGTCTTAGATAATGTGAAAGAGAATGTCAGTGGTCAGTCCTGGACAGTGTTCCAGAAGCATGATATTTGCAGTTATGCAAGATATATAATTGAGACTGATACCTTTGAGATTAAAAAAAAGATAAAAAGATATGTGATTGAGAGATCCACATCTGCAATTTATTAATTTAAAAACTGACACAGGAATTCATGGAATTATTAATCAAATGAAGGGATCTGTAACCTGTGAAAAGTAGATAATTAAAATTTAAAAATACATTATGGCAGACAATCCAGTTAAAACTTTGTATTACCAGTTAATAAAAACCAGATTTAAATAGTTTTTGGAGGAAAATACCTTTCTTTTAGGAACTTTTTCAAAATGACTAGCCATCCTTAATGTCATTATTAAACATCTATTAACCTCCTAATATTTTTCAGTCCTTCAGCTTGGCATGAAGAATGTAACAAGGAAATGAACACAGTCTCTGTCCTTGAGGGCACTGCATGTCTGATCTCTGCACTTAATCTGTTAATACTGATTACAACACTGGGATAAAGACCACTAGATATCGGTTGTGCTGGGGAAGGAAGGAAGACCTTACGGAAAGGGAGCGATCTGACCTCAGTTGTAAAGAACAACACGGTTGCCAAGCAGGCAAGACAGGAAAAATCAAGAGAGGGAAGAAACAATATACTTAAAGGCACCGGGGGATAAAAGCATATGTATGAGACTACGGGGACACGACAATTCAATGCAATATGGGATCTTGGAATGGATCCTGGAACAGAAGAATGTCATTTGTGGAAAACCTATTGTGAAATCCAAATAAATTCTGTGTTAACAGTATTGTATCAAGATTAATTTAGTTTTGATAAATATGTTCTAGCTTATATAAGAGGTTAACATAAGGAGAAGCTGGATGAAGGTTATATGGGAATTTCCTGTACTATTTTTGCAACTCTTCTATACATTTAAAATATCTTTAACTGCTATAAAAAGTACAGGCATATTGAGACAACTATACACAGTTAAGTATGGCTGGAGCATGAAAATTTTCAATACAAAACAGCCTTGGGATTATCCCCAAATCTCTTACATAAGAAAAACCTCAGGTGGTTCTAATACTCACCTCTGGTTTCGATTCCTTGGATTAAAGTATCATGGAGGAGGTGGAACTGACCAGTTGTGCAACAGACTATTTAGACATGGTGGGTAAGTGTGACAAGAGAAGCCCGTGACAAGGTTTCCCTTCATGGCAGGAGTGGATGGAGACAAGATAAAATGCTCAATTTTGGACATGCTGAGTGTGTGGCGTCTTTGGAAAGACCAACTGAAGACGTAGGCTGGCAAAAGTTTTGCCCTAGAGAAACATACCTGGCGGTTAACAGCATAGCTTACCTGCCCAAATGGAGGAGATGGATCTAGCAAGTATACGACACAGATGGTAGCCAAGGGCTGAACTCCTGGTAACATCAACATTTAAGGTATCTATAAAGACAGATGAGTCCTCGAAGAGGGAGAAAGATGAAACTCTGGAGCACATTGTCAGGCCAAGGAGTGTGGGATTTTCAAGAAGTGTTATTAACAGTGCTTGATGCTATAGGGCAGTCAAGTATGGAAGGTCTTTAAAATACCTAGTGGCTTTATCCCCTGAGTGGGTACCAGTGACCTAAAGGGGAGAAACTTCAGTTGAGCAATGAGGATGTGAGGAAGCAGAGGCAGTGAGGGAAGACAGACTGTTCAGGCAGGCCGCCTGTCATGACGGGAAGGGAAGGAACATGGTGACTATTTAAAAAAATTTATGTTTTTTAAAAAAGGTTGGAACATGTTTATAATCAGTGTGAATACTGCCAGAAGAGATGCAGGAGGAAGAGAGAGGATATTAGGAGGGGCAGGGTCCCAGAAGAGTCAGGAGGGAGGGAGATCCTGAAGGAAGTAGGTGGAAGAATTAGTCTTGAAGGGAAGGAATCCTGCCCCATCCCCTGAGACAGGAAGCAGGAAGGAAAGGAAGGATGCAGATAAGATTGTAGGTGGCAAGGAGAGAACACAAGAAGTTAAGGAAGTTCCTGTCTGATGGCATCTGTTTTCTCTGCTAAGTAGCTTGGAAGTGGTGGGGTAGGGAGAATGGTAAGCTCTTCTAAACAGCTCTTGTGGGGACTGCGGGAGGAGCTTATTAGTTTGCCTGCAATGTTGATGGACCCACATCTATACCCAGGCAGATGCTAATCTATAACAACTGTATAATTTCTTCTAGCAATGCTCCAATCTGTCAGCATTGCCCTCTCCCAGCCCCAGTCCTCATTTCTTCTAGGGGCTGGGAGAGGCCAATGCTGACTGATTGATCCAGGACTATTTGATTTCCTATGCAGGCACAGTAGAACTAAGGATTAAGAGATACCTTAGACAAGAATGGCAAGAACATAGTCAGAGGGATCTACTGGAGGAGAAAAAGACTGAAAAATAGACATAATTAGAAAATCAGAAGGTTGAAACGCTGTGGTCAGAATGTTGGGAGTTTATGATTTTTGATATGAAGTGGTTCTGGATGATTTTATCCACTCATCCACCCATCTACTCATCTACCTAATCAATGGGAGATTCTGATGGGTAGAGAGGCAACACCGCCTACAGTGTGGCCATGATAAAGTAGAAGGCAAATGAAGGTGGCTAGAGTTGAAGTGGCCAAGAAAACAAGAGGACAGGAAATTGGTCAGTCAACCAGAAGGAGAATAATCTGAATTAGGAACTAGGCTGATTGTGGGAAACTAAACAGGCACTCACCACACCACTCCATCCTCCCCCTTCTTCCTCCCTGGCCCTCAAAATACAAGTTGGTGGAAGACAGTAATTAGGACACATGGAAAATTGCAGCCCTGTATGGGATGAGTCTTATAGAGTCTAGGGGAGCTCTTCACAAGAGGGTGGAGAAAGAGCATCTCTGGAAGGCATTAAGGTATTTGCAGACAGCTGACCACCAGACACTAGACACCCGGCTTAAGAAGAGGGGCTCTCTATTCCAGCAGCTATTACAGGAAGCCCTCTCAGCAGAGGAAAGTCAGGTTTCACTTAAGGCGGAACATTCTGGGAGGATTGAAGATGTAGCAGTACAAATTGGTTAGCACTGAAGGGGCTGTCTGCAGGTTACTTAAATAGTGCTAAGTGCTAGGACCAAGTTTACCTGATATCTTAGCCTTTTTTCCCTGCTGTTCAGCTTATGTCTTCAGCTTGATATGCTTTTATACTAAACTTACCCAGCTATTTACTTTATAAACTTGCGGGTGTTTGTTTTTAAATTTCTCTCACAGTGTGTAATGAATGAAGTATCAGTCAAGTGATCAACTCTTCTACATCCAAGCCTGGGGAGGACAGATATGTTTCTGGCTTGTCTAAGATTTATTGATTATGGTTACATGGGGAGTCTGTTTTAGGAGAGTTGGGGGAGCATGTGGAGTTTTGTGGGCAGCAGGCTACATTGCAAACCCATCAGTCTATCTAAATGTTCAGATTCCCTTCATCTTTTCATTTTACTTATGAATGCAAACGTACTATAGGAAAAGGCTACACTGAAATTTGAGATAAGCAGAGAACAGTAGTTACTACCTGGATTTGAGAAGTCCATCTCATAAGTAGTGACCAGTGAAATGGATGTGCTGGACTACTATGGACCAATTTAAGGACTAGGAGATAGTATAAGAACCTAAAAATGTGTAGAGAAAAATACGGGCCACAAAGGTTTATGGACAAACTTTTAGGTAGCAAAGGTAAAATAAGTTAATCCACAATAGGCTTTTACTGCCTATGTCATCATATTAAATGAATCCCTCTCCAACTAGGAAACAGCATCACCTTCTGTTTGGCTGACTTTGTACCTGGCTCTTTTCCTGCTCAAATGCCTTGGATTAGGAAGCCAATAAATCCCTCTATAGGAAGCAGATTCTCCACTAGGCAAAACTCTAGCTTGGTTGAGTCGGGCCACTTCAGCCATGGTGGTGCTTGACAATCAACAGTGACGAATTTACAAAACCCCCATTTCTCCAAAGCAGATGATATTATTACTATTCTCTTACTGGACCAGAGGGTGTTTCAGAATGTACTTCCAGTGACTAAAACTCCCTCACTAGAGTGAGTCAGAATGAATGGGGACTTGAGCACATAGTTACTGTCTTCCTAGGCCCCCCTTTTTGGATCCTCGTATCACTCTCCTTAAGAGATCTGGCTTTCGAAAAACAAATTTGCTTCTGCTTATTCTTATTTTATTTTTTTGCTTCATTCTCTTTTCTTAACTTTTTGCTTCATTCTTTTTTCTTAACGTGCTTACTGGCAAATAGCTAAAGAAGGATATCCAAATACATCCCTACAAAGTTAAGGAAGACAAGAATTCTAACAGAATGAAATACCAAAATTTCAGATTAAATACTGTTATTAGCAAATTAGCAATTCCAAAGGAAGTCTGACTTATATGTCAGCCAATTGGGGATACTACTGATGTCCTGAGAGCTATAAAGGGGGCTCTGGAAGGACAAAATCTCTAATGATGACTAATTAAGTTATTTTATTTATCCTCCTAGAGCTATGATATGCAGATTTTTATAGATTTCAGAGTTTATTTCCATTGGAAACCACTCCAAATATGTAATCAATCAAGTAACGTTGAAAATGACCTTTAAAAGGAGTCTTTTCCCTTAGGATTCCTTAGACCCTGCCCTAAAGGGTGAGTCCAGGTCCTTGAAAAAGTATTTACCATAACAGCTCTGTAAGAACGGTTTCCTTAAAGCACATTCCGAAATGAAGTCCAGCCATTGCTACAAAGACTATCTCACAAATTTAAGGCCAAATTAGGATACTAACAGCCTTCAACACAGCAGATTTTTTCTTAGCTCACTGCAGGATTGAGTCTTTTAAACTAATACTTTACATGAAGAACAAGTAGGTTTTCACCAATACTCTACTAAAAACCAGAACTATTCTTTGTATCATATCTCCAAGACAGATTTAAAGACACATTTTAAAGGCATTTTTTTCCATCTCTCATCAACCTTTGATATCATGGCCAGCAGCTGTCAATGAATGACACAGAATATGGTTTATAAAAATCCAAGACAACTAATGTTCCTTCAAAACCTTACCATAAACATTACTGTCAACATTATATGACAGAAAAGTGGTCCTTAGTTACATAAAAGTCCAGAATTAAAAAGTATACAACAAGGCAAAGTCTAAATTTCTGTCTCTTCCTATTTTTGTTTGGTCAAAATGAAAAAAAACATTATTAATATTATAAAGTAACACTTGTCCACTAACAAATATTTAAGCAATGTTGAAAATAAAGTCATTATCAATATTTTAGGATATCATTCCAAGCATCTCTCTATGCACATATATACATAAGTACAGTTAAACAATTTTATAAAAATGGTATTATACTAAATATATGCATGTATAAAGTGTTATTAGTAAGCACTTTTTTATGCATATAAAATTATCTTCTAAACATGATTTCTGCACATATATAGTATTTCATTCACTGTATGGGTATAACTAAATTTAATCAGATCTATGTTACTGGCAATTTAAATTACTTCCATGTTTTCCATATTTTAAGCAATCTGCAATGATCATCCTTGAATCGTCTTTGCTCACCTTGTCTTATTATCTTTTCCCCAAAAATACCAAGACGTGTGGGACGGCTGAATCTAAGGATATACACATTTAAAATTTATCTATGTATGGCCAAGCTGCCCTCCAGAAACACAATACTTTTCATATTTCTTCTATAAATGCATGAGACTGTTTCCCTTAACCTTGCTTTCCAATTCTGAGCTTTAAAAATCTCTCCCAGTCTGATAGGCAAAAAGGTTTTGAATTTTTTAACTTAAACAGATTCCTTTACTTATTCATGCTTTTATTTTATACATTTCCATTTATTATTTTTAAATAGACTGTTGGTAGCATTTACCAATTTTTCCTTTTCTTACTGATTTGTGATAACTTTGGTCAACTAGGAATAGTAACCCTTTATAAGGGTTACTTAATTGGGTTATAAAGCAACTCTTTACAAGCTGTTTTGTGACTCTATTTCAGTTTGTAATGTGTTTTCAGCTGAGATTATGATTATTTTATCCAATAAATATCTTAAATTTTATGTAGCCAAATTTACCCTATTTTTAAATTTGATTTCTAACATTTGAGACATCTTTAGAAAGGCCCTTTTCACCTGTAGATTATAAAATGTTCACCCACATTTTTAAGGCTCATACAGTTTTATTTCTTTTTTTTTTTTCTTTTTTGAGATGGAGTTTCGCTCTTGTTGCCCAGACTGGAGCACAATGGCATGAGCTAGGCTCACTGCAGCCTCCTCCTCCTGGGTTCAAGCGATTCTCCTGCCTCAGCCACCCAAGTAGCTGGGATTACAGGCATGTGCCACCACTCCTGGCTAGTTTTGTATTTTTAGTAGAGATGGGGTTTCACCCTGTTGGCCAACCTGGTCTTGAACTCCTGACTTCAGGAGATCTACCTGCCTTGGCCTCCCAAAGTGCTAGGAATACAGACATGAGCCACCACACCTGGTCCAGTTTTATTTCTTACATTCAGTCTGGAATGTGTTTTCACATAAGAGGAAGGTGGGAATTCAGTTCTTCCCCACTTCCCCTAATATCCATTTTATTTATCTCAACACCACTTATTAAATGAGCTATATTTTTAGCTAATAATTTTAAATACACAAATATACTTTTTCTCCCCATATTTCTTTTTAAATAATTAATTCAAGGCTGCAATGATCAGCTGGCTGTGTGCCTTTCTGCCATGACAGAAGACTATGTATTATGCTGGTAATATGGCTTCACAATCAGAAACTACAAGTGGCCATAAGCCGAAACTGAACATGTTGGCTCATCAGTATGAGAAAGAAAAATACAAGTTGTTATGCTTGGCAAGTATTTCACAACTCTGTAAATAAGAATCATTAAATAACCCTATTCATAAGAAAACTCAGCTACTTGGGGGTTTTTCTGTGGAGCGTATGCTTCCTAATGGATCTATACAATGTAGGACTGCCCCAAATTAGACAGCCTACACACACCATACTGAGTTTCTCTTGTGGTTGAGGACACATTTTTCATGCTCAAATAAATTTCCCTTTATGGATTAGGATTCTCACTACTAAGTCAATCTTTGTGCAAGCAACTGAGCCAAAGTCCTATTTTTGAGAAAAGTTTTGGCCCTGACAACAGGCACCTGGACAGGCCTCTGTCTAGGAATCAATACCTGTTTGACTTCTACCTGTTTGTGAACCAAATATAATACCTGTTTGTGAACATTTGTTCATGTGGAGAAGCGAGCTCTGCTACCTGTCCCCTGGCATCTTAAGCATATGCATGTCTAATCAGCAACTGAGAATCTTTGTATGGTTCACACTCATGAAGAGAAGTCAACCAGGACTTGACTGGAAAACGAGCACTGCCAAAGAAGCACCCTAGACCCATAGGTGAGAGGGGCCAGATGTGATATGCTATGTAGAAGTGATTCACTGTCTTATACATTATTAGGAAACTGGGAGCCCCATCTTAATTATCTCAGCCCTACCTTTTCTGAGTTAAAAGTTAATGTTACAAAGACATTTATATGAAGTACCATTTATGTTTTTGAAAATCGAAGCTCAAGATATTATCTGTCATATTATGTATCTTATCGGGGAGCCTCAGACCTAAAGGTGAGATAAATAGATCATTCCTGCAGTCTAGTACATTTATTCCTCTGTTTGCTTTTCTGGTTACTATGTTTTAAAATATTTTTGTTTCTTTCGATTTCAACATTGTTAGCTTTGTTAGCTCCTTTAGATTACTTTATGAAGAGAGAATGTAAATGCCAGAAACAGAAGGATTTGGCTATTTTGTTTGCCACTATTTCCCCAGCACCTAGAACAGTGCCTGGCTGTAGTTTGTGGTCAATAAACATGTTGAACAAATAATAAAATGAATGATTAAAGAAATAGACACTGAAATATACATTCTATAAAAATAGAATATACCAGGTGTGTTATATATTGCATCTCCTTTGGTTAGCAATCCAAAGAAAGTTTTTGCTTGTAATCTCTTATTCATTCAATAATCTTCATTGTACATCTATCACATGTCAGAATCCCTCTACATACTTGTTGTTCTCAAGAGGCTCATAAATCTAACAGGGTAAGCTGAGTGATCAACAGATAGTTCTGGGGCAGTATGATGACAGCAATGGTAAGAGATGTGTGCAGATACCAGGGAGCTCAAGGAAGGGCAATTGGGCAGCTGAGAATATAGGGAATTGGGCCAGGAAGCAGGCGTCAGTTCCTGAGGGAGGATGTGGCCCAGGTGAGCCTCCGGGGATGAGCAGAAGATACTCAGAGGGAGAGGCAGGGGAAGGCTGACTCCAGGAGCCACAAGGGCAGGGAAGAGTGGAAAGAGCCAGCAGCAGAGGATGAAGAACTAGAAAGTGCTGGATGTGGCTGCAGCATCAAGAGGCTGGAAGTGGTGAGGAGTGAGGCAGTAAGGAGGTAGAAGGCTGGCATGCCCTGAGATGCCTGAAATTTATTCTCTCAGCAAGAAGCTTTTGAAAGGGTCTTAAACTGGGGGGTGACATGGCTGGAGATGCTCCTTAGATCAATGACCCTAAAGTCTGGGCTAGAGGGAGACAAGACCCAGGTCGGCATGACCAGTTATCGTAGGTGAGAGTTGATAAGGCCTGGCTATCACACAGTTACAGAAATGCAGAAATGCAAAGGAGAAATATTTTGGAGAAAATTGCCTGTGCACTTAAAAATACATTTTTTTATCCTACAGTTCATTATTACTAGTATTCTCAGATAATTACAAGGGGTTCTTCTTTTGCAAGCTTTCTTTTTCTTGCCTACTACAATACAGTTAGTTCCAATTTTGTTTTTATGATAATTCTTGATTTACAAGAACTGCTAGAGTTGTTACGATAAAATACAGCCACTTCTCTGCCTGCTTAGTAACAATAGCAGACAAGCAAAAGAGTAATACTGACCTTGCCAAATTGACTTCTGGGGATATACAGACCTAGATAACAAAGTGCATACTGTAGGATTTAAAAAGTTATTTGTAAGGTTTACTTAATCCTATCACAGCAATGGAAAGAATTTTAAGAACAATATACAGATTTACCCACATATCTACCCCTAAATTAGGATGAAAAAAATCATCTCTAAAATACGTTCTAGAATATAATAGAATATAGAAACAACACTTTCAAAAAGAAATTCTCTCTGAGAGCAATCTTACAAAAGAGTATTCTTTTCTGTCATTTTTTTTTCCTCTTTTCAAAATGATGATAAGATAGTGAGGTGCTATTTCGGCACTATGTTTTACTGCCCATCGCCACCATCTGACTGATGTTACCTTATGCACGATGAGCTCATGAGTGCCATCTGGAAGAGTCCTACCATCTTCTTGCATCAGAGGGACAAAAGAGAACCCAAACAACTTCTTCTCTCCTTTCTCCTTTGCTGTAAAAAACAAAATTACTTGCTTATTTAAGTGTATCTATGTTCAGGTACGTTGTTTGTCAAGAAGCATGATCATTGAGAAATATAACCCATATACAACAGTTCCCACTACACAACGGAGCACAGCTTTTCTGACAGGCCTTCTATCTAAAGCAGCTACCCTCTAATAACCCTCTTTTTGCCCCCTTATCTGAAACTTACATTTCTTGCCTAATTTTCCTTATGGGAGTTACTATTTGAAATTGTTTTTAAAAAATCTGTGCGTTGCCTGTTTCTTCTTTTTATCTCTACATATCATTGAGGGCAGGGGTCTCATCTGTTTTATTTTATAGTCTCAAAGACTGCTAGGAGCATAGTAGATGCTCAATAAATATATGAATGAACAAGTGAATGAATGAAAGTGAAATGCTTTGTTTTGATTGCTATTCATGGAAAAGGAATTTCTAAGCTCTATCCATGGAAAGGGAACCCTGATCTATGACAGAACTTCTTTCCCTATATCCACATATGCAAGGAAAGTTAAGTCCTATGACAGTTACCTCTTTGTAATAAGTTAGGCATGTTGAAAGACAATATGAATATTAAACTTATAGTTTAATAAGGGCTCACTAACCTGGAAGCAGGAAATGAGGCGATGAGGTTTTCATATGCCTAATTAAGAATTACAATAGCTTGAAATGCCAAGGATCATTAGCAATTATTTATAGACAGGGGAATTGAGGTCATAGATGCTAGGATCTCTTAAGTACCATTCCAGTTCTTTCTAGCAAGGTTTTTAATTTTTTTCCCCTCAAAAAATGGAGAAAGTGTTTACAGAACCTTGTTTGGTGACCTGACTCTCCCCTTGAACTTAGATGGGCAGAGAGGCGTTCTCCAGAACCAGCAGCCTGTTCAGGACTGGACGGTTACTCTTTCAGGAGTGGAACATTACACTTGAACAGAAAAGTTCAGCTTTGGGATGCAGTGAGATCTGAGCTGGAGGAGTGAGGTATGATGATCCTGAAGATCAGACAAGAGGTTTAGCAACATAGCATTCCCTTATAATTGCTCCAGGCATTTAACCACAGGGAAGTGGAGCCTCACACAGAAAACCGTAATTTTGTCTGGCTGGTGCTGGCCCCTAATATGAGGACATCCTTGAAAATGTGATTATAGTAAATGACCTTCTTTTAAAATCATTAATTTTAACCCCAAAGAGAAACTGGAAAAAGAATTGATGTTTTTTAAGAAGTCAAGCAAAAATCACACCAAAGATCTCTGGGAAGAGATTTCCACATATATGATAGTATCGAACTTGAATCTATAGGTCCATTTAAGAAGAACTGACATCTTGATGATATTGAGTCTTCCTATGCACGACCATAACTCTTGTATCCTTTATAGCAAAACTTCTCAAAAGATATGTCCACACCCATTGCTCCCTCTTATCCCCTTCCATCTCATTCTTTAAATCATGTTTATCACCACAGATTCACTAAAGCCACTTGTCAGGTAAAATGAGTTCCATGATGCCAAATCAATTTATTTGTCCTCATCTTATTTGATCTACCACTGGCACCCGACATGTGTGATCAATCCTCTCTTGAAAAACTGCCCTCATTTAGCTTCTGGATTCTCTTCTTTCTGGATTCACTTTCAGCCTACTAGACAGTTCTTCTTAATGTCATTTAGTGCCTCCTCCTCATTCTCCCAGCTCTAAATAAGGTGAGTACCCTAGAGACCCATCCTTGGATTTCCCTTTGCTATCTAAACTTACTACCTAGGAAACCCATCAGTCTCAGGCTTTAGAAATAATCAAAATTGGTGATGTGTCGGAGCTGGATCATACCGGACCACAAGAGCTGAGAGTGCACATCTCTCCCCAATTCTACATTCAATGATGTCATGTTGGAAGCTTGAAATTGCCCATGGTGGGAGAATGTTGTCATTCCCAAGTTTCCAACCTGGACGTCACTTAACTGCCTACTTGACATCTTGAGTATTTAACAGACATTTCCGATTGAACATGTCTAAAATGCAATGTTTGATTTTTGTTCCCCAAACAGATTCTTCCTGTTGTCTTCCCCACTTAATTAAATGACCAGGCCAACATCTTTGGGTCAGCCCTGACTTTTCTCCTTCTTTCATATCCAATCTGTTAATATTCTGTAAAAAAGAATTGAACCACTACCATTGAAATGTATAACACTTTAAATCTCTTACTTGGGAGACTAAAAAAAGCTTCCCAACTGGTCTTTCTGTTCCCAACCAGACTACCTATAATCTGTTATCCATACAATAGCCAGACTTATTTTCACTGTGAATCCTCTAGTGGTTCTTCTCAATTCAAAGAAAATGCACAGTCCTCATCATGAAATAAAAGACTATATAAGATCTGGCACCTCTGCTACTTCCCTGGGCTCTTGCTATTCCTTGAAAATGCCAACCATGTTTCAACCTCAAGCCTTTTGTACGGTCCTCTCTGCCTGCAATATTGTTTCCCCAGACAGAATAGTCTCAATGGCTCAGGCCTTCACTTCTTTCAGTTTGTTGCCAACACATGTCCTTATAAGAGAGGTCTTCCCTGACTGACCCATGTAAAATAGCAACACAGTACCGTCACTTTCTACTCCTTAGCTGCGGTTTAAGTCTTCTTCACTGCACTTCATCACTTGCTCTCTGATATATTACATACTTAGTTTCCCAGCTACTATCTGTCTTCCCTCTCTGGAATGAAAGCTCTGTAGAGAGGGGCGATTTTCTTGTGCTCACTGATGTGTCTCCAGTACCCAGTAAAGTGCTTGGCATATAGTGGGTGTTCAATAAATATTTATTTCATGAATAACTGATGTCTTTGAGTAAATATATGGACACACAGAGAAATATTTGGAAGCCCACGTTATAAAATGATTGCACTGGTTATTTGTAGTTTGTGGTATTATCAAGATTTTTTCCTTCTTCTTCATACTTTACTGTTTCTTTTGAGTTTTAATTATGAAGATTAAAAGAAAAAACCAATAGGCAATTTTTGAAGTACAGGGACAAGAAGGCAGAGATCTAACAGATTTTACTGAAAATAGCCTTTATTTCCAAGTTCTGAATTAGAATAATTATCTCCGAGTGCTCTTTCTCTCCTTCCCCACTATTTCAACTTTATTTTTCTCTATCTTTTTCTTACCTTAAAGCTCAAAGCTCATATTAGGCCCAAGTGAGAATTTATAACAAAGACTGATGGAAGAAATAGTATGGCACCATTCCAAGTCCTTTATGTTTTTCTACTTCAAGTCCTTTGCATAAAACTTTTCTGGGAATTTGGAAGATTTTTAAGACCCCATTAGCTCTCTTCCTGCATTCAGAAACATCCGCAAAAGCATAATTTATGAAGCTCCTTGAGTGAATTCTGAAATATGCCACAGTTCCAGCAACAGATAAAAGTCCTTCTTCTCTGCCTGAACCTTGGATAAACTGCAACATCACTTAGGTGAGGTCACCACAAATCTTTTGGCATGGCCCCTATTCCTTCCAGACTGGAAAGGAGCCTGCTGCGTCTTCAAAAATATTCTCCTGTATCTCTCGTTTGTTATACTGCTCCCGAAGCAAGATTCACCAGAACCTTCTTTGGTTACAATGTACACTGGCAGTGCTAAGATACCCTCAGGGACACAGGGAATATCAGAGGATTCCTGGACTCGGGTAGTGGGGAGAGAGAGATGGGGCTTGAGAAAGTGGTAATGAGTGCAAAAGAACTGAAACAGAAACATCAAGAAATGATAACCTTATGGATAGCACTGCCCATGTGGGCAAACCCTGTAACAGTTCTATGTCTTCGGTTGTTTAAATCTAGAAAATGAGGCCGGGTAAAGTGGCTCATGCCTGTAATCTCAACACTGGGAGGCTGAGGTGGGTGGATCACCTGAGGTCAGGAGTTCAAGACCAGCTTGGCCAGCATGGTAAAACCCCATCTCTACTAATATTACAAAAGAAATTGGCTGGATGTGATGGCACACGCCTGTAATCCCAGCTACATGGGAGGCTGAGGCAGGAGAATTGCTTGAATCCAGGAGGCAGAGGTTGCAGAGCTGAGATCATGCCATTGCACTCCAGCCTGGACAAAAGAGTGAAACTCCATCTCAAAAAAAAAAAAAAAAAAAAAAAAAAGAAAAAAAAATTAGCCAGGGGCCTATAGTCCCAGCTACTCAGGAGGCTGAGACAGGAGAATTTCTTGAACCCGGGAGGCAGAGGTTGCAGAGAGCTGAGATCATGCCACTGCATTCTGGCCTGGGTGGCAGAGTGAGACTCTGTCTCCAAAAAAAATCTATAAAATGAGGCAATTACTTCACATTAGTTCTAAGTCTTTTTCCAGCTGACATTATTCGATTCTCATCTGAATACTGTCTGAGAGAGTACAGTGATGCAGATACACACAAATTAGATATGCATCTGAGCTGACCAAAGGCTTTCCCAGTGGCTTCACATGCCATGAAAAGTCCTAGCAGGTTTCCGCAATCTGTGTGAGAGCTGGATCAGCTCCTGGAGATACCAGAATGGTTAGGGTTGCCTAAGATCACCACAAGGAGTTTAGTTTTTAATGCTGTGCCTCCCCTTTCTGGCTAATCTTTCTAGAATAGAACAAACTGATTTTTACAAAAGTAATCAATTTAAGATCAGCCCACGTCTTCATGACAGCTGAGTCAGCAGGCTACTCCAGCACGACAGAGACAGGTAGCCAATGCCACCAAACACTTACTGGAACAGTGCCGAAACTCGAAGCGGATGTGTGCGCCCCGGAATTTGTCCACGGGAATGGGAAGTTTCAGCAGTTCAGACCACCTGGGACTGTTGTTATGGTAAAGCACAAAAGAATGGTACTCACTGGCTGGTGGTTCCCCAGAGCCAAAGGAGATAAAATCCTAACAAAGGAAACACACAGGTTTAACACAGCTTCATTTAAAGGTCTTTTGAAAAAGGCAGAGCAATCACTTGGCTCTATCTGCCTGCCCCCCAAATAGCAAGTCCTATGAAATTACCTCGCTGGTCCTTTGCCGTGTCTTTCCGTACTTGCTGCTGCTTAGCAGGGTGTATCTATTTAATTCTGATGCTGGTCTCCAAGGATTTACTATGCCAAGGGTAGACCTGGGTGACACGTGGGAGATGGACAATTGCATGCCCCCTTGGAGATCAACTACATGGCAAAGTTCCCAGCGTGTTGTACCCAAAAACCTGTTTAGTGCCTCAGTGGGTAACTCACTAAGTCCTAGGGCTAACCTTCTTATTTAAATGGGCAACTGTATTTCTTTATGAAGAAGCGGCTCATGAAAAATACTTCTTCCATAAAAACACCTGATATTCTTGCCTCAGTTAGTAAGTAGTACCCTAGTCTTCATGCCTATTTTGATCAGAAAGAAAATACATAGGATTAAATAATGAAGTGGCTTTAAAAATATGCTGCATTTATCTCAGCACTTTGGGAAGCCAAGGCAGATGGATCACTTGAGATCAGGAGTTCAAGACCAGCCTGGCCAACATGGTGAAACCTCGTCTCTACTAAAAATACAAAAATTAGCCGGACATGGTGGTGCACGCCTATAAAACCAGTTACTTAAAGGGCTGAGGCACAAGAATTGCTTGAACCCAGAAGCAAAGGTTGCAGCGAGCCGAGATCATACCACTGCACTCCAGTCTGGTGACAGAGTAACTCAATCTCAAAAAAAAAAAAAAAAAAAGTTGCATTTAAGTAATAGCTGCTGTAAGAAAATTATTGACACAATTAAGGAAACTGTAAAAGTTGTTTTTTGTTTTTCGTTTTTCCTGGCTTGTCTTCAGCATGAAGACTTTCTGTTTTCCTGCTCTCTTTTGTGAAAGGAATATTAGTGAATTTAAAAGAAAAAAGAAAAGAAAACTACACAGGGGTGAAGGAGAAAAATAAGACAGAAAATAATGCAAATCAGAAATAAACTGATCACAAATCAGAAAATAACTGATCACATTAAAGATGAAGTAAAAGCAATGATATAGATTTCTTTGACCCAGAAATATCAAGTATTAACATACCTTTAGGGTCTGGCCACTGCTGTCTATAATGAACATCGTAACTTCCACATTTCTGGCCACGCTCTTCCCTCCTTTCTCAAATTCTCCCCTTTCTATAGTGATATATAAATCATTCCTCATTTCACCTATTAGGAAAGGAAAATTAAAACCATGTTCTATATATTAGTAAATGTAATGAAGTGCTCTATCAAGAAAAACCTTAGTTTATACAATATACTGTTATACATATATATAAAAATACAAATATATTTGCATTTTTATAAAAGTGTCCTCACCCTCACTGACAATACCTGAGAATAAAGCCAGCCTCTGCTAGTATGAATTAGCAGTACTGTCATTGTATATCTAGGAGGCGAATACTGGGACTGAGTGGAAGGTATTGTCAAGTCTCACCATTTTTCAATGTTTCCCTCTTTTTATTTATGAGGTGTGATTATAAAATGACAGCCTAGCAGGGGTGGCTCAGAGAAACCAGTCTGATTACTTTATAGTCATAGCAATTTAGGGTAGAAGAAATACCTAAATGTAGTAAAATAATAGGACTGTAAAGAGTACAATTACAATTTAGATCTTTTCCAAAATTCATGGACAAAATGATCTCACTGCTGGAAGAATTCAGATTAGCATTTTATGAACACAGATGTAGAATAATTCAGTCATACAGACAAACTCAGCTTACTATTTCATATCATCAAGCTACAAAGCAAATGAGAAAAACCCTATATTCAAATGGACACATCCTAAATACATATATACTGTCTATTTTTTCTTTACCGGTGATTTATAAAACTTGAGTTTAAAAAAATCTTACCCCTTTCTTATTATGGCAAGAAAAAAGAGAGAAATTTGGTGTCAACTAGCAAACTTAGGCAAATGTGCTAATGGCATGCTTTTACCTCTCTTACAAGAATTAAATTAGGGGGAAATAATGAATGCATGAAATAAGTCAACAAAGCACAACTAGAAAGTTTTTAAAGGTAAATGGTGAGATGGCAAGGTCCAATTTACTTTTACTTAACATAGGTTTCAAACACTTGAAAAATCAAAAGTAATACTCAGTTTTCTAATAAAAAAAATCCCCATAAGAAAGCAAATCACTAGAAAGAAAAATAACCATACAACTATGTCTATAATTGGGAGTTTTATAAAACTTCTTGATCAAAGTGTGTACTAGAAAGTACCCTAGTTCCTTAATACCATGGACCATGGGTAAATATCAGGGTGCCTAACTGTCTTCCTCCATAAAGACCAACTTTTCATGATGGCATCATTTGCAAATGACCTGGGCTGACTGAAACACAGATGTGCCATAAAATAGAAAAACTGAGTAAGTTCTAAAAAGAATTACATATTAGTCACCCTTTACAAAGAGTTTATAAAACTTATATTAGTGAAAACAATATACAGGTCTCTGGCTTATGAATTTCTAGTACTCATACAGCTCATACAAACCAACTTGGGAAAACCAACTTGGAAAGGCAACGAACTTACAGTCCAGGAGCAAAGCAACGTATTTCAACATTTTAAAAATTATATTTGTATGCTTTTAAAGTTTTCTGTTTTAACTATTTCCTTTTTTATTAATTTTTAGAAAACAGCCCAGTACATTTTATGTTTAGTAGACCTTCTATAACCCATTTCACTTTATTACTATACGTATTTTTTACTACCACCTTTAGTGTTATTTATTTGAACAATTCTGTTATAGAATCAACAGCAAACCCCCAAAACTTGTCCTCTGAATCAACTGACTTCAACAAACAAAAAATAGGTCTGGTACACACAATGGTCTGCACACGCTGGTTTAACAAAGGTTTGGGAGGAAACACTTGACAATGGTGTTTCCACTAACAGATTTGGCAGGTGAAGAAACACCACTCAAATCAAGATACTTTAAAGCAAAATATATTGCCTAAAGTCAGCAGAATTCTTTGCTTCTTGGAGTAAGTGACACATAATAAGTAGCTCTGCTTACAAATAGACTATAAAATGTACATTTGAGTAATGGGAAGTATAGCTACAGGGGTTTTTACCTTAGGAATTTCTCATGAGTAATTAGCTTGTCCAAACCACACAGGAATTAACCATCCTGCAAAATGAAGAGTAAGTGTTTCTTGGGAGGGTGCCTTCCACTGTTACCTGTTGGAAAGACATGGCCCCTCTGACTCCAGCCAAGGCAAGAGGTGATAAGGGAGGTTTGCAAGGTGACCTGTTTCCCTCTGTTTATTAATAAATAAATAAGTAAAATTTATAGCATGCTGAATGATAATAGGTGCTGCAGATAAAAGTGAGAAGGAGGATAGAGAGTACTGAATGGGGATGGAGGGAGAGTTAAAATTTTCAACAGGGTAATAAGAGAAAGCCTCATGAGAAGATGAGCACCCTGAGTAGGCTGTGGTGTGTTTGACAAAGGATAAGGTAACAAAGGGCGTTAGCTTGCCAGGCCAATCCCCAAGGCCTGTTTAGCTCATAATGTAGCTAGATTCTCCTATCTCTCTCTTACAAAAAAGATTCTGAATTCAAATACACTAAAGGCTGTAGGTTCATAGGACAATCAGAATAAGGAGATACAGGTTCTAGTCATTCTCTGCTACTGCATGTGACATCAGTCTATACAGGGTATTAGAAACCTCTGGGTCTCAGGATTTTGTTATTAAAATGGGAATAGGGTAAAGGTGGGGACAGGAGAGGTGGAAGGAGAGACAACACTACTTTGTTATATTAGGCTGTCTCTGTGACTTACAAAAGAACCTCCTGAATATAACACATTCACAAATTCAAACCCCTTATACATATGCTTTAATTTTCTATTCTTTAACTGTCACTATCCCTGTAACCCCTGTTATCTTTTGCAAATCTTTTAGACTAAAACCAGATTTCTTTGAAAAGAGAAAACACGAAAAGAAGAACATTTCTTCTGGATGACATTCTCCATGTGCCTCTCCCCAGGAATTTTACAGCTTGCTATGTTCCAATATTGCAAGGTGCCATATTTTGCCAAAATATGCAGAAGGATCAAGTTGAAACAAGTGCTAATTTAAATCAGTACACTTGAGGTTGACTCTGGAGAAAACTCATGAGTCCAAATGGTGTTAAGAAAGCATCTTGGGTAATTAAGAGAGAAACCATCAAGTGAATATGAAATGGAGTCACAGCACCCGTGTGAAAAGCTATTTCCCTGACAATGTTTATTAACACCTCGTACCTCTCAAATTTATTACTCTGAAAATTTGATGTGCACCACACTTTATTCTCTTTAGCAGGCCTGCTGGCTAGGAACACTTTATATATATCAAGGCCTTTCAGAACACCACAAGATAAAGATAAGGCCACATAAGTGGGAACAAATTTAAGAGTTCAGTGACTGCAGTCAAATGGGTCCATTAAGAGCCTGACCTGGACAGGCAAGAGGTTGCCATCAGTAGCTGAAAACTGTGATCCTTGTTTCTGTCTTATGAATGCCTTGGATAAAGGCATAGAGTGCATGATCATCACAGCATGTAAACTACGTACACAGTCCCAGCGGCTTTATGTATACTTTATCTATCTATCTATCTATCCATCCATCCATGATATTTGTTAAGAGTTACGGAACCAAATGAAATTTCCTGTCCATTAGTTTAAAAAAAAAAAGAAAATGTGTAAATGACTTAGGTTTTTTGTGAACTTGGATTATTGTTGACGATGCTGTTAATGATGCTGCCAGGAGCGACAGTCCTAGTAGCAACAGCAGCAGCAGTACACTTTATTGAGCACCTACTACTTTGCAAAATGCTAGCAGTAGAACATCATTAAATCATCACATCAACTTTATAAAAAAGGCACTAACATTTCCATTTTGCAAATGAGGAAATTAAAATGTAGGGATGAAGCAAGGTGCCCAAGGTATTATCAGTGACCCCGCTTTACCCATGAAAACCTGTAATTCCATGCAGTGAGAATGGTCTCCAAATAAGCTACTGCAATTCAGCCTTTGTTCGGGGAAGTGACTTGAGCAAGGAAGGTAGCAGTCCTATGTTGCTTTGCATTTGTCAGACCAGTTTTGAAATAGTGATTGCAGTTCTAGGGACCATCTTTACAAGACAGAGATAGACACAAATGGTATCATCCAAACCATAACCAATATGAAGAAAGGACTCAGGACCCATCACAAGAAGGAAAAGGTAGATAATAGAATTAACTGAATTTTAAACTGTTGACGTTCCAAGCAGAAAGGGAAACTGGTTCAACCTAAGACATTTTGAGAGACAAGGTGATGATGTGTTCTTGCTCAATATAAATATTCAAGTATGAGCCAGAAAACCACCTCTAGGAACCATGAAGAGGAATGCATGTACTAGACACACGGCTGGGCTGCATGGCCCCTCATCTGTGTGACAGACAGATTAATACCCTCTCCCCAAAGATGCCAAGGTCTCGATCTCTGCAACCTATGAATATGTCACCTTGTAGACATGATTAAATTAATGATCTTGAGATAGGGAGATTTTCTTGAATTATCAGGGTGGGTCCAATATAATCACAAGTGTCCTTAAAAAAGGAAAGGGGAAGGATCAGAATTAAAGAAAGGAACACAGAGGCTGGAATGACTTGGTTCGTGAGCAAGGAGCGCACGCAGCTTCCACAGAGCGGAAAAGGCAAGGAAACAGATTCTCCCCTAGAGGCATCCGAAGAAATGCAGCCCTGATAACACCTTGATTTTAGTTCAGTGAGACAAGCTCATCCTCTGACCTCCAGAACTATAGTATGATAAACGTATGCTGTTTGGAGCCACCTTGTTATAGCACCTACAGGAAACTAATACAGTGTGTCTTCCATACCCAAGCTACTGTCACTTCATGCCACCTTCAAGGAGGGGGAAGGGATGGGAGCAGGACTCACAAGTAACTGGAGACTGAAGCAGAGCACAGACAGGGAAAATGTACAGATAGGCTGAAAAATTAACTAACATTATATTTTCAGTTTCTCATGCAAGATACACTTGAGTAAAACCCATCAGGTTTTCTCTATTTTCTGTCATTCTCATTTTTGTTTTTAAAAGAGTACTATGAGATATTGAGCTCTTTTGGGAGGTAGCTTTTTACGTTTTGCTGTGACAGTTAAGCAAGCAAGGGCACATGATACAACACCCACAATGGGCTCTCCAGACAGGTTAGCGCAGAGGCAAGAGCAGGGATAAACTGTGGTTCCCTGTCGCCATCCCACTCTGGAACAATGTGTGGAGCCCATTGGGGCAAGTCCACTGGGGCAAGTCCTATACTCTTAGGGCGGTGAGGACTGTAAGCTTCATAATTTGGGAGGTACCAGCCCCTCCCTCTGTCTGATCTAGGGCAGGGATATAACTTCAGGGTGACACATTAGAATCTCAGCTTCCATCTCTCTTCAGTCACTGTAGTATTCATTGGTTGAAAGATCACTATCTCCCTGCACATCAGGGTTCAGGTTTAAGCTAAGTAGTGTGGAGGTGCAGTAACTAGGGCTGGAGGCTGGTAAGCTTTGGTTAGATTTAGGGAATATATATGTATATTTTGATATAGAGTCTCATTCTGTTTCCCAGGCTGGAGTGCAGTGGCATGAGCTTGGCTCACTGCAGCCTCAACCTGCTGAGCTCAAGCAATTCTCCCGCCTCAGCCTCCTGAGTAGCTGGGACTGCAGGCGTGTGCCACCATGCCTGGCTAATTTTTGGAATTTTTGGAGAGACAGGGTTTCGCCATGTTGCCCAGGCTGGTCTTGAACAACTGAGGTCAAGCAATCCACCCTCCTCGGCCTCCTAAAGTGCTGGGATTACAGACATGCACCACCATGGCCAGCCAGATTTAGGATATATTTTTGAGGAACATTAAATCTTACTAGCACACATCTACTTTCTCCAAAAGAAGGCTTACTCCTGTTTCAATTCCATCTGTTGATGTGTATTTCTGTATCAGTACATAGTAAAGATAATATTTACATTTCAAATAATAAAATTGCTTACTTCTTTTATTTATTTACTCGTGTATTTTTATTTTACTTTACGTTCTGGGATAGATGTGCAGAATGCGCAGGTTTGATACATAGGTACACATGTGCCATGCTGGCTTGCTGCACCTGTCAACCCGTCATCTAGGTTTTAAGCCCCATGAGCATTAGGTATTTGTCCTAATGCTCTGCCTCCCCTTTCCTCCCACCCCCAACAGGCCCAGGCGTGCGATGCTCCCCTCCCTGTACCCACGTGTTCTCCTTGTTCAACTCCCATTTAGGAGTGAGAACATGTGGTGTTCGGTTTTCTGTTCCTGTGTTAGTTTGCTCAGAATGATGGATTCCAACTTCATCCATGCCCCTGCAAAGAACATGAACTCATTTTTTTTATGGCTGCAGAATATTCTATGGTGTATATGTGCTACATTTTCTTTACCCAGTCTATCACTGATGGGCATTTAGGTTGGTTCCAAGTCTTTGCTATTGTGAACAGTGCCACAATAAACATACATGTGCATGTGTCTTTATACTCCCACCAACAGTGTAAAAGCATTCCTATTTCTCCACAGCCTTGCCAGCATCTGTTGTTTCCTGACTTATTAATAATCACTATTCTAAATGGTGTGAGATGGTATCTCATTGTGGTTTTGATTTGCATTTCTTCAATGAACAGTGACGATGAGCTTTTTTCATATGTTTGTTGGCTGCATAAATGTCTTCTTTTGAAAAGTGTCTGTTCTATCCTTCAAAATTGCTTACTTTCTTAAACATGAGACAAACATCTCTACAACATTCTTCTTACTCCAGTTTGTAAATCATTATTTAGTCAACTTTGACCAAATAGAAATTTGACTTATTTGAATTATGGCCAAAGGACCAAAGACAAAGGAGGATTCATTTCAATAATGCTTATAAAATAAACTTAAATAAATCTTGAGATTACTATTAAAACTGGCCCCCAAATCTCAACCCTATCACTCCAATATTTTCACTTATATGTTTTTAGGGGACAGGCATAGTGGCTCATGCCTGTAATCGAAGCACTTTGGGAAGCTGAGGCAGGAGAATTGCTTGAGTCCAGGAGTTCAAGACCAGCCTGGGCAACATAGGGAGATCTCCTATCTCCAAATAATAAAAAATTAGCTGAGTGTGTTGGCATACACGCTGTGGTCCCAGTTACTTAAGAGGCTAAGGTGGGAGGATCACCTGAGCCCAGAAGGTTGGGACTACAGTGAGCCATGATGTACTTCTGCACTTCAGCCTGGGTAACAGAGGGATACTCTGTCTCAGAAAAAAAAAGAAACTTTTTGGGGTTAGGAGCGTCAAAGACCTATTAAAAGTGAATGCACCAAAATGTATAAATGATGGGTTCTCTAACAAAGAGTGACAGTTTAACCAATTGATATGTGGGAACAAGTCTCTAAGGAAACAGGGTACAAGCATGAAAGCTTAAGTAGCGAGATCATGATGGAAGCAAAAAAAAATTTGCCTGGAAAGAATCACAGAGCAAAAAATGGACATTTGGGGTACAGGGAGGACAGTCAGATCTTCCATGACATTCCTGACACATCAGCCAGCTTTGCTCCAGAATGTCTGATGGATGGACATTTACACCTTCCCAATACTTAGCAACAGCCCAGGCTCTGCTTTGCATAGGATCTGTTAAGATATTTAGAGCTGGGCTGTCCAGCAAGGTGACCCGCTGCCACATGTGGCAATGGAGCACTTAAATTGTGACTCGCTGAAAAGAGACATGCTGTACATGTCCGATACTCACCAGCTTTCAAAGACTGAGGTTGAAAACAGAGTGTAAAATAACTCAGCAGTAGTTTTTTACATGGATCACCTATTAAAATGATAATATTTTCAATGTTTTGGGTTAAATAACATATATGGTTAAAATTAATTTCACCTCTTTTATTCTCACTTTTTAAAAGTGGCTACTAGAAAATTTAAAATTACCTTTGTGGCTCAAATGATGTTCCTTTTGGAAAGCACTGATTTAAAAAAATTGCTGCTCTCCCTCCCTCTCATAGCCCAGACCGTGGAACTCCCTCAATCAGAGTTATTTGGCTTGGAGGTGGCAGTGACAGAGCTTCACAGAAAATGTTTTTTCTTAGTTGGAAGTCTGACACCCTAAGAAATAAAGTGCTGCATGACTGACCCTTCACCAAGGAAGAGTCCAGAGAACTTCATGACGACTCAGAAGCACATGGGCAGGTCATCTCTTCAGACTAGGAAACCTGTCTGTACAATAGTGAGACAAGAGGGGAATTTCTGTGCCTATGTTTTTCCCATTTCAAAAAGTCTGGCATTGATTGCATTCTGTGATTGAAAAGAGTTTTGTGTATTTTCTTGTCCTTGTCAGGATTACAGATAATTCACTCTGCAGAGAGGCAGTGACTATGTCCATAAACTTGGTCCTGTTAGCATAAGCATGTGTCTCACCTATTTTGACCCCTATCAGAACGCTAAAGATGCAAATTAACTCTGAAGGACACATCTAGAAAATGAAAAAAAATTACGCTTGCAGACTGTCAGTGTAATATTGGGATCAGAAATATTGTTCATATACATTTTCTCATGGAAGAATTCAGCTCAAGTTTTCATTAGAATGACCGGTGAGAATGAATTGACAAGTCTGAAAATAACAAAGGAAAACAAAACCATGACTGCATGTTTCCCAGTGTGAAAAAATCAGTGGGTTTTAAAGTTGCTTTCAGTTGTTTAAGGAAATACATACATCTCTCCCTTTTCTTTCTAATATGGAAGATTAAAAAGCCAGAGGAAAACGCAAAGGAACGGAAATCATAACAAACAGTCTCTCAGACCACAGTGCAATCAAGTTAGAACTCAGAATTCAGAAACTAACTCAGAACCACACAGCTTCATGGAAACTGAACAACTGGCTCTTGAATGTTGACAGGATAAACAATGAAATGAAGGCAGAAATAAAGACGTTCTTCGAAACCAATGAGAACGAAGACACAACATACCAGAATCTCTGGGACACATTTAAAGCAGTCTCTAGAGGAAAATATATAGCAATAAGCACCCACATGAGAAGCAAGGAGA
>CAUYLG010025339.1:0-47066 GCA_963573385.1 Cacajao melanocephalus
AAGGACCTAGAAATAGAAATACCATTTGACTCAGCAATCCCATTACTGGGTATATACCCAAAGGATTATAAATCATTCTGTTATAAAGACACATGCACACATTTGTTTACTGCGGCACTGTTCACAATAGCAAAGACTTGGAGTCAACCCAAATGCCCATCAATGATAGACTGGATAAAGAAAATGTTGTATATGTTATATGCTTGGGATCATGAACCATATCTTTGCCTTACCATAGTATAAATTTAAGTGTCATCATGTATATTAAACACCTAATGTAATACCTGGCACATTAGTCATTATCCAATGTTATGAATTAAAGTCATTAATATTACCTGTTGGTAACATCACATCCACTGTTTTTCAGCACAATAAAATTACTTCTTACACTCTTATATATAACAGAGCAAAAGAGCATTTTAGGTAGAATGAAACTGGCAAAACTCCCTCATACCAAGTAAACTGTGGGATTTCCTTAGTCCCCTTGGAGATTTAGGTTCCAATATTGAAAACGCAGAATGACTTTCTCCTCACCACTCTGTCTGGCTCTAAAATAAGCAACCTCCAGTGTCACCGAGGGCACAACCTGAAAAGTGGGGGACCATGGCAGGTATTGCTGATCTAGGACTTTTTAAAAAGAATAAGAGAATTGCGTATTACAAGAGTAAAATAGAAATGCTGATGATAAAGTGTCAAGTTCTGAAATGACGGTGCCTCTCTCATTGATCTTTGGCTGGTATCATTCCTACTCCAGCTTCCCCTTAGCCTTAAAGTAAAGCTGAGGTCAGATAAGACACAAAATGTTAATGTAATTGTGAGATGTAGACATCCACATTCCTCTGTTGGTTCCCTGAGCAACAGCTCTAACTTTTACAGCCCACCTAGGCTACAGAATACTCTGGGGCAAGAGTTCTTTGGGATTCATTTCTCAGAAAGCCTACACTGCAGTAAGAACACAGCTTGTAAAACAACGTTTAAACAGAAAACGCGATGGCATGTTTAAACAAAGGATTAAAGATATATTTCAACCAAGTATTTGGTCTGCCCCCCTAGACATTTCACTAACACCTCTCTAAGGCAGTGGGACTGTTTCCTGTCACCTCCAGGCTTCTGAGTTCTGACATGGGACTTGCAGTCATGCCTGGTCTGCTGTCCACAAAATGACCACAGGCCTTGGGCAAATTCAAACGAGAGCCTGTGCTGCAGGATGAATCCCGTGGCCAAAGGGTCCTGGAGCAGCAGCGGACGCTGGCAGTGCCCTGGTATGTGAGACAGACATGGATGTGTCACATGGTCACCATGTTTAGGGGCGACACCGACACAGGGACAAATCGAAACCCCCATTCCGCAACGGCTAGTAAGGCAGGAGAGGCATGTATCTGTAGTCTGTCTGCTGCCTCCATATGAGCTCAGCACTGAGAATTCAAGTGTTGTGCTATGTTTCCAAACCACTTCCCACCAGAAGTGGGAAGCTTCCTTTTTCCCATTGTCTTACGTGGTAATAGCAACCAACGTGCTCCTGGAATATTATGACACCTCCAGTGGAACAACAGAAAGGTGGAGAGAGTGAGAGAGTGAATACAGGGGGCCAGATAATGTAGGAAAGTCATTTTATAATTTATCACCACAGAAATTCCTTTAAGATAGGATCCACGCCGGGCGCGGTGGCTCACGTCTGTAACCCCAGCACTTTGGGAGGCCAAGGTGGGCAGATCACCTGAGTTCAGGAGTTGGGAGACCAGCCTGACCAACATGGTAATTACAACCCTTTCTCTACTAAAAATACAAAAATTAACTGCGTGTAGTGGCAGGCACCTGTAATCGCAGCTACTCAAGAGGCTGAGGCACGAGAATCGCTTGAACTCAGGAGACAGAGGTACAGTGAGCCAAGATTGCGCTACTGCACTCCAGCCTGGGCAACAGAGCAAGACTCCGTCTCAGAAAAAAAAAAAAACACCACCAGGATCCAAAGAGGTAAACTGATGGGTCAGGATACACATCCTGTTAAGTTTCAGCCTGGAAGTATCACACTCCTAACAGTCACTACATTTCCCGAGCATTTCCCCTGTGCCAGGCCACATGCTTCGTACTTTGCATCTGTCTCCTTCTTTAAGCCTAACAATAACCCTGTGACATAGATAGGTCTTTTTTCTCCCTGTAGGCATACTAAAACTCAGGTCTGGACAGGTTCGTGCTGGAAGGGCCACACGGCTGGTAGGCAGCAAAGCCCAGATTTAAACCCAGACGGGACGAAGCCAGCAGGGACTATCTCAAATCTCTCTCCTGGATGTCCAGAGAGGAGAGACTAAAACCCATTTATGCTCATGGCCTGCTTCTCGTCATTGAAGCACTGAGGCAGGAGCCAAGCAGGGGATGGCCCTGAACCAAGAACCTTCCTGATGTGGGAGTCCAGGAGCCAGGGCACCCCATGGACCGTCCTCTTACGAATAATATTGATAATATGAGTCTCACAGAGTGGTCGTAAAGATTCAATGAGCCAAAATTTACAGGACACAACTCTGTGTAACTGATGTTCAACTGACAGCAGCCCCCTCTCCCCAGCCACCCCTGCCTCCAGCCACCCTCATCACCTTCCCCACAGTCCATGGAAAAACATGATTGAAATATATACCTCATCAACAATGGATCCCGGAACGAGAGAACTTTCCAGAGCACCAAGTCCAATGCAGCTTCACTTCCCTAAGAGTTAGATGGTTCCAGGCCTTTAAATAGCACTCTAGGCACTCTTGTAGGACTCAGCTCCAAGGCAGGACCCCTGTGGTTGCTATTACAGGTGAAATACAATTTCTGCAAGGCCCAGGCCTACTGTAGAAACTTCTGGCCTGCTAGCCCAAGCGGCAGTATGCAAATACCCAAGTCTTGTTCTTCTGCACGATGGGGTCCAACCAGACGAAAGTCAAAAGACATATCTTTGTGCATATACTCTGCAACTATTTTAAATAACTATGCTATGACTTTGAGTAAAATGTTTAACCTTTCTGATCCTGTCATAGTACTCGGCACACAAGAGGCATTTGGTAACCAGCAGTTAGTGTCTTATTACTATTATATGTCTCACAGAGCTGCCACTGGGCTTTTAAATATACCAGGTGAAGCCCTCATGAATAGGATTAGTCCCCTTATAAGAGAGCTTGCTTCCTTTCTCTCTGTCCAGCAAGAAGGTGACTGTCTGTAAACCAGGAACGGAGCCCTCACTAGACACTAAATCTGCCAGTGCCTTGATCCTGGACTTCCCAGCCTCTAGAACAGTGAGAAAATAAATTTGTTGTTGAATCCTCTGAGTCTATGGTACACTGCTATAGCAGCCAAACTGCTTAAGATCCACGGTAGCCAGACCCCAGGCTTAGGGATGGGAGGCCCCTAAGTAGAGCCAAACATGCTTCAGAGAATTCAGTGATGAAAAGATCAGAGAGTGGCCAGGCAGAGCTGCAGTGGAGCATGAATCTGACACTGTTAATGTCAGGTAAGTCATCTGAAAGTCCAAATTTGTTTTGTGAAAGGGGAGAATTCACTTCCTTGGGCAAAATCTTCAGTTTGTAGAATGATCAGGACCAATGTCACTTCATTGAAAAGCACGGTTCAGATAAATTAAAAACAGCAATCAACCTTGAAAATTGTATTGGCAAGGTGGGAGTAATTTCACTCTATCTGAACTGTGATAGAAAATAACATGTGTCAGTCTTTCCTGTCTTTCCCTTTATTAATCAATTAGAAGACAAAAAAAACTCAATTAAAAAATCATATAAAAGGCTTATAAACATCATTCAGTTCTTCTTCAATCATCTGTTTTCATCTGGTATAACTGGTTTTTCCATTAAAAGAAAATTAAATAAAATATGAGACGTTATTGTAGTGGCTTACGAGGAGATTTGGGGATTTTACTTCTGAGAAAAGCAATCTCCATTTCCCTTCCGTGTGTTCCTGACATCCCAGCATTGTCTCCCAGCTTGGGAACATGCAGCAACAGAGTCCCCAGTGGCTGGCAGCAGGGTGGACATTGGCCATAGGGAGTGAGAGACAGCAGGATCTCTGAGATCTTCTAACCACAGGGTATAGAGAGGCTCCCAGGCATTGAAATTTCTAACAAGCTCCATAGGGATTTCTGTAGCCCCCCAATGTGTGAAGACTAGGATTCCTAACCATTCATTAATGAGCTGTAAATCCAGGATCATTCTTTAAACGGTCAGGTGTACACACCTAGGAACCTGCTAACCTTAGCCTTCCCAACTTCATGCTCATAACCTTTGTGAACGCCATTCCCCGGCATGGACTGCCCTCCCCTATGTCTTCTGTCTTCCTGCAAGCTAATTGCTACCTGCCCAAATCCTATATATCCTTGAAAACAGTTAAATGCCATTTCCACTCTTTTGTCTGTGTAGCTTTCTTTGATCCTATCAGCCAGAAGTAATTTATTCCGTGGCTAAATTTCCATTTAATTTAGGCTTTATTTGCACCATCGTTGCCTTCCATATTTTGCACTGTGGATATGAACGTACACACTTCTCCCAGGTTGGAAGGCAAACTTCCAGAGAGAAAAATCCACAGCAGATTCACCTTTGCAGCCACAGGACCTGGCACATGATCAGTGCCCTAACATTGCACAGAGAAGGAAATAAATAAGAAACAAAGGAACAAAGGAACAAGCAAGAATGTGTCCTTTCTGATAACTTTTATAGTTCTGTAGTTTGCAAAAACAAGCTGAGCTTGCTCCATAGACCATTAACATCTCTATATACACACTCAGCCTGCTAATAAAAGCACACTGAGGATTCTTAAAGGCCCTATAAGAAAGGTTTTATATCCTGGCTTTAGCATCTGTGGCATCTAAAACCTGAGAAGGCTATTCCTCGGAGGTGTCATTAGCTTTCTGTGTGCCTTCAAAGGCTCAAAGACAATTTGCTGGACTACTCTAAGAATGCCAGTTTCTTTCCAGCCACTGCAAAATACATCTTAGCGACCGCCAGAATTGTCATTTGCTTTCTATGCCTTCAAAAGCACTGTGAGAGATAGAGCCCCGTGCTATTACTGGCACTGTTGGTTTCCCTATGTAATTTCAAAAGAGCCCTCCAAAATCACTTTGTATGTGTGGTCTCTCTGTGTGTGCATGGTGACCCCAAGATTATTTTTTCCAGCGCAATGTCTTGTCCACAGAGCCCACACAATTTTTGTCTAATAGCTTCCCAATGAAAGAGTGTCTGAGTGGAAAATATCCAAGCAGCAACAACTCTTATTTCATCCACACCAACAGAAAGAGGACAACGATCACAATGGCCTAAAATCTGAAATAATATTCACATACATGTTAGAACTTAACATACCTAGAATCCCTCAGTGGGGACCAAGATGCAGTCAACATTCTCACCGAGTAATGCCATTAGTCGGGGCATAGGGAAGTTAAAGATAACTTCCTCTGAAAAGCTGTTATCCTTTATGATAGAATAATGAGCGGTCTCTGATTCACAAAGCTGCTGAGACATGTTCCACACTGTTAATGTACAGTGTTTCTCAATGGAGGTGCTACTGGCGTTTGGGGCAGAACCATTCTCTATTGGTGGAGATAAGGGACTGCCCAACACTCTGCTGATGTTTAGCATCCTTGATAAAACCAGGAACACTCCCAATCACTGAGATTACTAGAAATGCCCCTCCAACATCCCACCTGTGTCTCCAGTTATCCAGTTACTCCCAAGGGATATAGGTACTGCTAGCATATAGATGGATGGGATAGGTACACATACAAACACACCTTTTAATATCCAAGTTGCTTCTATATATTATATGTCACAGGTTTTATAGATATGTATGTATGCATTAATATTTATCATTACAGAGAGAGAGAGAGAGAGAGAGAGAGAGAGGAGAAATGTGGGGAAAGGAACTACTATTTGCTGAATGTGAACTCTGTGCAAGCCAGACACATACAGCTTGGACAAGAGTAAGCAGTTTGGACGCAGATTCAACTTAGCCATTTACAAACACAGAATGTCTTTTTATTTTTCCTAATAACTGATATCTTTGCTTTATTGAGTCTCCAGGGGCTCAAGGATGGAGGAATAACAAGAGAAAACCTAAACCTGTAACGAACAGCATTCCCACCCCTTCTGATCTGCACAGTCCAGCCCATGCATGTGGTGCTGTGACCAGGCATGAGAATCAGGCCCACTCGCGAGCTGGTCTTCCCCTTCTCTTCCTCAAGGTCCTGCTTGTTGCTCTCAGTTTCCCTGCATGCGAGGCTGCCGGGCAAGAGAACAGGTATCTGCTCAAGGGCAAATCAAGGAAAGTCATTATTCCAAGAAATTCTTTTACCTCATCACTTCATATTTATTTTATTTCATTTAACTTTCTGAATAACCCTAAAAGATGTAGACTTTAATTCTCATTTTGCAGGTCAAGTACATTTCCAAGTAGGAGAGCCAAAGCTTTTCACCCCGAAGCTTGAGTTTGTTTCTCTTTACATCCTTGCCTTTATGACACCATGCTACCACCACTACCACTGACAGTCATGCAGAACACCGATCATGCCCGGGGGTGTCCAAGACAGGAAAGAACCTGCAGCAAACTCATTTCAGACCGTCTGTTAAAAAATAGACTCTCTGTCAGTCAGAAGCTAGAGGGATCAGGTAACCTGGATGATGGGATCGTCAATTAGCCACCACTGCCTCTATCTGCGTAAAATAGAACTGGGAAGTGTTAAGATACATTCTTCACCCCTCAAGGGGCTTGCAAACTAGTGAGAAAATTAAGAGAGAGAGCATATTACATAACGTTAAGGCTTAAGTAGGGCTGACAGTCAGTAAAGGCATGTGGAAGTTTACCAAGGATACTAAATGTCTTCCTAAACGCCTGTCCTGCAAAAACATCCATCGAAAATATAATAACAAGCTTTTGACGATTCATTATACTATGTCCATTGCATCACAGACATTTAGTAAATATTCGTTGCATGAACAAATAGATGGGATCATGAAGAGTACCTCTGATGAAGAGTTGAATAAAAATTTTCAGCAAGTCTTTTGCACTCTCTGAAGGAAAAAGATATGCTACCATAACTGCTATCCATTCTGGAGACTCACCTACATCTGGAGTATCACATGGGCAGCATCGCCCTCATGTAATGCACACACAACAAAGCCAAGCTGAGGGGAGCGTGCTGAGTAGCTCGTTTTCCAGGCTCAGCTACTAGTGAGCAATGCCAGCCTCAGTTGCGATGCCCCAGGAGAATGATACATCATTAGGAGTCACAGAAGTTCAAATATCCTACAGACAGTCAAAATCACATACAGCAAATCCAGAAAAATCTGATCATCATTGGAATTTAGACAGAAATTTTTTTTTTTTTGAGACAGAGTTTTGCTCTTATCGCTCAAACTGGAGTGCAATGGTGCAATCTTGGCTCACTGCAACCTCCACCTCCTGGGTTCAAGCAATTCTCCTGCCTCAGCCTCCTGAGTAGCTAAGACTACAGGCGCCTGCCACCATGCCCAGCTAATTTTTTGTATTTTTAGTAGAGACAGGGTTTCACCATGTTGGCCAGGCTTGTCTTGAACTCCTGACCTGGGGTGATCAACCTGCCTGGGCCTCCCAAAGTGCTGGGATTACAGGCATGAGCCATTACACCCAGCCTAGACAGAGACTTTTCAAAGGTCTCTTGTAAAACATAACGAGACACAGAGATGCACACGATCCGCAGTTCTCTCTGGAAACGCACCACGGTCACAGGCGGGCCCACAACTGGTGCCAGTTTGAGGAACACTGCCCCACGAGAAAAGAATGCCCTGGAGGCACATCCACGTACACAGAGAAACCATCCCACGTGAAGGCAGTAAAAATCCATTCTTCTGGAGGTCTGGGAAAAAAAATACTTTAAGTTCCACAACACCATAAAGATAAAAGGATGAGGTTTTCATATCTGGAAGTCCTTACTTTTACTTATTCAAACTCTGGCATGTTTGAATTATCTATTTCTTCTACTTAACCACAACCATTTGGATTTTGATCAAGTTAGCTAAGGTAACCCAATTCTCTTTTACCCATAATATAACTATTGCCTTAATCCCAATATCAAATATTCATTGACTGATTGGATGTTAAATACTAAGCTATAGGAAGGATCTCTGGAAAACATTAATGTATCACCCTCCATTCACTTCACCTGGGGGACTTTAGTCCAGTGAGACAAAGCTAACCAGTAAGATGACCACCAGCATGATCTCTGAACCAAATTCATAAAGTAGGTTATCCAAACAAGGATGGTCACAAACAGTTCAGAATCCATTTCTCTTTCATCCTGTTGTACTCCATATAGATTTTATTCATTTATTCATTTGTTTACAAAACAACCCACACACTATAAGAAACAAAATTAAAATAGTCCCTACCCATTTATGCCTGAGGTTGCAATTTTTCCAATTTTTGCAATCAGACCTTGGCGACGACCTTGAGCAGTAGGATATAAATAACTCTCACATGCTTAGCGTTCCAATAATGGAACATTCAGCATAAATTAAGAAACTTGAGGAGTAAGGAGGAAAAAAAAATCTAGGCAATCTCAACAGATACCCTACAGAGAGAACCAAGCACTCCAGAATTTGCAAGAAGAAGGCCTAAGAATACAAAGCTATGAATTCTAGAGAAATGTCTGGCAGTGTGTTTACCAGAACATCATCTGGAGTTAACTTTAGAGCAGGGGTCCCTAACCCCTGGCCTGTGGACCAATCTGTGGCCACACAGCAGGAGGTGAGCGGCAGGCAAGCGAGCATTACTGCCTGAGCTCTGCCTCCTGACAAAGCAGTGGCGGCATTAGATTCACATAGGAGTACAAACCTATTGTGAACTGCACGTGCAAGAGATCTAAGCACATGTGCACTCCTTAGAAAAATCTAGGCCGGGCACTGTGGCTCATGCCTGTAATCCCAGCACTTTGGGAGGCTGAGGCAAGCCGATCACTAGAGCTTAGGAGTTCAAGACCAGCCTGGCCAACATGGCAAAATCCCATCTCTACTAAAAAATACAAAAACTAGCTGGGCGTGGTGGCAGATACCTGTAATCCCAGCTACTCCAGAACCTGAGGCACGAGAATCACTTGCACCCGGGAGGCAGAGGTTTTGATAAGCGGGTATCATGCCACTGCACTCCAGCCTGGGCGACAGAACAACACTATCTCAAAGGAAAGAAAAATAAAGAATCTAACGCCTGATGATCTGAATTGGAACAGCTGCATCCTGAAACCATCACCCCTGGCCCCAGTCTGTGGAAAAACTGTCTTCCATGAAACCAGTCCCTGGGGCCAAAAAGGTTGGGGACTGCTGCTCTAGAGGATGGAATTTTGGGGTGATTTTTACTTCCTTTGCATTTGGGGTACTATTTTACTTCATTCATAGAGAGCTTGTATCATTTAACAGAAACAATATGGTATCTAAAAAAGAAGCGACTAAAACCATCTATTTTGGCCATCATCTTCTTTCCTGTTGTCTAGCTTCAACAACTTTGACCGAAGACATAGCTCCTCTCACCAGGCAGTATTTATTAATGTGTTAGTTACAATGTATTAACTAGAAGACCCTTGAATTCTTACCCAGGGGACAGTCCTCCAAGACGAGAATGAAAGTAGCATGATTTCCACAGTTTTCCTTGCTTTCCTTCTAAAGATGGAGAAGTACAGAGCCTTGCTCAAAAAGTTGGCTGAGTTCTGTAGTGAACTCTGACCTTAGGTGTGCCTTTGATTAATCTCAAATCATAAAAGCTGTGGCCAAGGTCTTTTGAAGGAGGTGATGGTTTTGCCTTACTGTAAAATGGCCAAGAGGCAATAGGAGCCTAATAAAGGATGATGAACTGTTGTAAGGAACAACAGGTATTGGTATCAGTTTCTGTGATGGAACTTCCGGTCATCAACAAATGACAGCAGAGGTTAGGATACTGCATCATCTATTATGCAATGCCTTTGTGGACCAATTATATTTTGAACTACCACTGCAAACATCTTAGAGGAAAAACTCATGAGAGACTTTCAGCTGACTATGGTACCAACACAGAACATCTCTGTCGTCAGCGCTTCTCGGTGGTTCCCACTAGACCTGCAGGATCAGGTCAAGCTCCTTGGCCTGGTCTGTGAGTCTGGCCCTGAATGTTCTCAGCCTCATCTCTCACCATAGTTCATGTGCTTCTTCCCTCCAGCTGCAGCCAGCAGGACCAAACTGACTCCCTCCGGCCATGGTACCAGGTGATTCCCACTACTGAGTATCCTCCTTCTCTCCCCTCTCCTTCTGTGTAGCTAACTCCTACTCCTCCTTCAAGGCTGGGGTCAAGCCTTTGAGTACCTGGGCTCACTTGGCTACTAAAATTTTGATCTGTGCCACCACGCACTCCACAAGAAACTTCCCAAGCCTTAGTCATCCAGATGTCCCAGTAGGCTGGGCTACACACAGAGAAAGCAGACAGTACATGTTTTTGGAAAGAATGACTTAGCCAGAAAGTTGTCCTCTACTCCCCAAAGGAGGCACCTGGCAGCCTTCACACCCCCTAGAATATTCCAACACAATTACTTGACTTATCCTCAAGATCTGCAAGTCTATCACCACATGCCTTCCGGAATCACTAATGACAGACACAGAGCAACTAGTGCTTTATCAAGAAGATGGAAGAGGTGAATTGCATCAAAGCATTTTAGTTCGAATTTTATACTTTCTTTCAGTCTTACAATTTAATATATCTATTTGATTGTAAAGTGAGTTATCTTCCAAAATAATGTTCACTACCTTTCTAAATAATAAAATACATCTTCCCAGTACATAAACCAATAGCTTTATTTTTATGCTAGAACTGATGTGAAATTACATGTCATGAATTATTCATACCACCCAATTTAATTCAATTATTTTTACTGAATTCATATCTAATCCATAAAATGTTTAACTCAACCCAAAAAAATCCTTGAATAATAGATTTCTTACAAAATTTCAGGAACGATAAGCGGATATTTGGTTTGAAATGGCAAGGCATATTATAATTGCAATGATGAAAATAATTTTAGCTATTTAACCATACATCCTGTTCTATTTACTGACTAGTGTCTCATAAACGAAACTTATTTAACATCAAAGTGGAATCATAGGAGCAAGAAGTGCGTCCTAGCTCCAATTATGGCACCAAAGTCACTTTTAGATTTTCCAAAGTAGTCACACGTATAGCAGGCAGATGCCTCCTCAAATGGGAGCAGATACTCTGCCAATCAAAAGCACAAATTTTGTGCTTACAGAAAAAGGGGTCTGGTTTGCCTGAAAGAAATCATACAGGGGAAAACCATCATTCCCCTCTCCTTAGTGAAAAACCCTTTGAGGCCCATGACATTATACCACACTCACTCCTCAGCCTCTCTCTCACCTGCCAATCTTCTTGGAGCTCTTACCATATTTATCAATGGCTTTGCCAGTGATCTCCCTGTCCACTTATCCATCCCAAATCCTGACAGTTTGGGCTGGTCTCAATATCCCCAAAGAAGGTCTTGAAACCCCCTTGCCTCTAAGTTTATAGATGTCTTCTGATCCAGTGGACTTTATCATCACTTCACTTATACCACCCAAGGCTGCAGCTCCACCCAAACCAGAAGCCCCTCTACCTCGGCAATCCAAAGGCCAAAGGGCCACTCCCCAACCCCAGCCTCCCAGAACTTCTACTCTCTTCATACCTGCTCCCTCACCTCATTGAAACTTCCACTTGAGGCTGCAGTGAGGTATGATTGCACCACTGCATTCTAGCCTGGGTGACAGAGAAAGACTCTGGCTCAAATAAGGAAGAAAAAAAAATAGATGGATCAAAATAGCCCAGAGATAAGGTTGCACACCTACAACCATCTGAACTTCAACAAAACTGACACAAACAAGCAATGAGGAAAGGACTCCTTATTCAAAACATGGTGCCGAGATAACTAGCCAGCCATATGCAGAAGATTGAAACTAGACTCATTCCTTATACCACATAAAAAAAGTCAACTCAAGATGGATTAAAAACTTCAATGTAAAACTCAAAACTATAAAACTCTGGAAGACAATCTATACCATTCTGGACGTAGGAATGGGCAAAGATTTCATGAAGAAGATGCCAAAAGCAATTGCAACAAAAGCAAAAATTCACAAATGGGATCTAATTAAAAAGAACTTCCGCACAGCAAAAGAAACTACCAACTGAGTAAATAGACAACCTACAGAATGGGAGAAAATTTTTGCGAACTATGCATTTGACAAAGGTCTAATGTCTAATAAGAAACTCAAAATAATTTATAAGAAACAACCCCATTAAAAAGTGGACAAACGGCACGAACAGATACTTTTCAAAAGACGACACACATGCAGCCAACAATCATTTAAAAAGCTCAGCGCCACTGATCACTAGGGAAATGCAAATCAAAACCACAATGAGATACCATTTCACACCAGTCAGAATGGCTATTGCTAAAAAACCAAAACATAACAGATGCTGGTGAAATTGTGAAGAGAAGGAAACACTTACATACTGTTGGTGGGAAATAGTTCAACCATTGCGGACAGCAGTGTGGCAATTCCTTGAAGGGCTAAAAGCAGAACTACTCTTTGACAGAGCAATCCCATTACTGGCTATAGACTCAAAGGAATATACGTCATTCTACTATAAAGACACATGCACACGTATGTTCACCGCAGCACTATTTACAACAGCAAAGACGCAGAATCAACCTAATGCCCATCAATGACAGAATGGTTAAAGAAAATGTGGAACATACACACCATGGAATAATATGCAGTCATAAAAAAGAACAAGACCATGTCTTTTGCAGAAACATGGATGGAGCAGGAGGCCATTATCCTTAGCAAACTAATGCAGAAACAGAAAACCAAATACCACATATTCTCACTTAGAAGTGGGAGCTAAATGATGAGAACACATGGACACAAAGAGGCGAACAAATGACACTGGAGCCTCCTTGAGGGTGGAGGAAGGAGGAGAGAGAAAAGCAGAAAAAATAACTATTGGGGTACTAGGCTTAGCAGCTGGGTGAGGAAATAATCTGTACAACAAACCCCCATGACCTGAGTTTACCTTTTAAACAAACATGCACCTGTATCCCTGAACCTAAAATAAGAGTTAAAAAATAAGTAAATAAATACTTCCATTGCCTCGGCCCCAATGTACTCTGGATTCACTTACATTCCTAATCAGACCACAGAGCATAATTCTTCATTTAAATCACAGTTAGTTTGCTTGTTTGTTTGTTTGTTTGTTTTAAACAATCCAGGAGTCATTTCTGTTTAATACTTTTATGCCATGGCTTGGGGACAGGTTCCACAATCAGGCTCCTTTCTGCTGATCCTCACAAAGTGTGCTTCTCCAGGCAGGGCAGGTGGGTGCTCCCGCTGAGCCTGGTGCTTTTCTCTTTGGCTTCTTGCACTCAGCATTTTCCTTCACGAGTTTCAGGAGGCCACCTCAGCCCTTAGGATGCTTCATATGTTTGACATGTACATGAATTCTCATGGCGAGACTCTTGTCCTCTGCTCGTTTACAACATTACCACCAGCATGCTAGGTAGCTCTGCAGACCCTTCCAGCTTTGCCATGGTGACAGATACCTGGTGCTCCTTCTCTGAAGAGCTACAGGACCACTGTCCTTGTAGATCCACAAGCATGCACATGGCCAAAGGCACAATCCCATGTTTTCTAAAAGTTCTAGAAAACATTTATGCAGTGGCTCACGCCTATAATCCCAGTACTCTGGGATCTCAAGGAAGAAAGATAACTTGGGGCCAGGAGTTTGAGACCAGCCTGGGCAACATAACAAGACCCTGTTTCTACAAAAAAATTAAAAATTACCTAGGTGTGGTGGTGTGCACTTGTAGTCCCAGCTACTTCGGAGGCTGAGATGGGAGGATCGCTTGAGCCTAGGAGTTTGAAGCTGCAGTAAGCTATGATCACACCACTGCACACCAGCCTGGCCAAACAGAGCAAGATCCTGTCTTGGAGAGAGACAGACAAAACATATAGCAGGTGCCTCTCTTCTCTCCCTTCATGTTCATTATGTAGGCAAATTAATGAAAAATGGCAATTCTGGCCAAAAGGCTTAACTCGCTTTTAAATCATTCTTGTCCAAATCAACTCTCATTTCCCTTTTAACCACCACACCTGCCCCACAAAATCCTCACCCTGGATTGCTCTAAGCATCTAGTTTTGCACTTCTGTGTCAGCCTGCCGAGCACCACAAGAGGAAGTCGCACAGTTGTTTAGGTGGGTGGGAGCCACGACAAAATCACAATCTCCAGCCTCAGGCGGATGCATGGTCAGTGCCACCCAGAAGTCCTTCTTCAGGCCCCAGCCAGCTCCCTCCACCTCCCCACGTCATCTATTGCTAGCTGTCTTCACAGTCCTCAAGCTCCCACCCCATCATTTCACGGCGCATTCCTCCCTCACAGAACAATTGAGAAACCATCAAGAAGATACAGTCTTAATTTTTTGCCTACCATCGACAAACTTACTGATGTCAAGATCATCCTTACCGCCAGGTTCAAGGGATGAGGGGCTGTCTTATCTGTACCTATTTCAATGGCATTTCTTAAGTGACTAGCCTTTATTAACTTTTTCCAAAATGTTTGACTTAATTTTAATGCCAATCAAAGCTTTTCATTTTTCCATCTATATTTCACCGGTTCACTTAAAACATAATTAAATTGTACAAACTAAATTACAAGCACAGCTGACATAAAATGATTTGGGAACAAACACAGGAGACTCTTGGTAAACATGCAAATCATGGATGTGTACACCTGCGCAGAGACATAGCTACTGGCCGAGAGCATGCAGGCTAGCCAGCCCAGCAGCCACGGCGTTTGGAGAGAGAACAAGGCTTCCCAATTAACTCAGTGAGTCTGCTGGGGCAGATCAGGTAAGGGCTTCCTCCACCCCATTTTAGATTCACCATGCTTCGCTTTAACTATATGATTTGTTTACATGATCATCTCTCCTACTGTATTCTAACACTGTGCCTTCTCATCTGGGTATCCTGAGCACATCCAGCATAGTTCCAAGAAAGTCTAGATGTTCAGCAAATAATCCGAATTGAATTGAACCGAACTGAATTGACATGAGGTAATGCTGGCTAAAACGTTAAGAATCCAAAGCATTTTAGCTGTATTATGGAAGTGACTGAGCCATCCTCGGAGAGCTGGTCCTTAACTCGTGGTGTCACTACTCTTTTGTACGTGTTCCAGGGCGCCACTGTCAGAAACCAGACACAGATGGGCAAATTACAGGTCTTAGCATGACACCTCTTCCAGATAATAGAGAGAGCACTCACTGCTCACCCAGTGAGAATCCCATATCCTGTTTGGTACAATCACAAAGTCATTGTTTCTAAGCTCAGTAGGGCCCTCAACGTGGCTGAGCTGCAAGCTACTCTAGCCTGTGCCTAATCAGTCTTTCTGCAGGATGTTCTCTGCGGGCTCTGTTGGACCCGCTCTCCATCCTGCTGCATGACCTCTATGGACCACCTATCAATGGGCTCCCTTGAACTCTAGTTTCTGTTGAACTTGACCAATGGGAGACACTGATGGGATACCGGGCATTTCTTCCCCTGGCCCTCTTTCCACAGTTTGGCAGTAGCTGAGTTCCTCTACTGAAGGGCACAATTCCTGTAGGGCGACCGTCTCCTACATCATAGTTCAATACTGGTCACTGCTCTCTCTTCTTGCTGATTTTGGGCCTAGGCCTGGTAAAGCTGTTGTCAGCTCCAGGGCTCTCTGCCAGCTCTTGTTGGTTTCTCTTAACCCTGACCACACCTTTGTAAATAGCGTCTTCCTTTGTCTTTCTCCAATTATCCCTCTGAGGTATATTCCTGCCAGGACCCTGACCAAGGTGGTCCCTTCACCCACCACTCAAGAGACATAATCCCAGCATTGTTCTCAGTACTCCACTCAAGGCCTCATTTATAAGACTTCTTCCCCTCCACCTCATCTCCTCTCCTTCCCTGAGGCTGCCTTCACTGACAACCTCCTACTCTGCAATAATCAGGTACATGCTGTACTCAATCACTCAATGCTTGTTCCTTTTGTCACAGCATTTCTTTGAACGGTTTTCTCTCCCAAGGGCAAGGCTGTACTTTAATCATCTTGGTAACCCAAGTGCTGATCAGCGAACCAAATACACACAGAAATACTTCGGCCTGGTTGCTTTTCTGTGCTAGAGTCACTCCACACTTCATCATCTGCCCGCTGCAAACCACTCCCAAGTCTGGGACTTAATCACCAGCCGAAAGTGCATCCAGATGGCCTGTGTTACCTCCTCTAGATGCTAAGGAATGTGACTCCAGGAAGACTTAAATGGCAGATCTGACAATATTCTGTCACCCTCTCCTTCATCAAAAGTCTTCTGTCTTTGACAAAGATCCATTCATATTTTATTATAAAGATATGCATTTTATGGACAAATTATACAGCAATACTAAAACATACCTGAAATACATCCAGGATAATGGATCTCCATGGAGTTAATGGCTTTAATTCACTATAGTGTGTTTAGAGAGTTCTTGTGTAGACACAAGCTGTGAACTATGAGAAGGCAGAACAAAAGTCTATGCAGATATACAGAAGGCTAACAGGCATACCCCAGATCTTCCCTGCTCATAGGGGATTCCAGGTCCTAAGAGGAGGGGGTCCCTCCTCCAGAGTCTCCAGAACCTACCTTAATGAAGGCTGAGATCATCTGGAGAGGCCAGACCAGCCCAGGCTAGACCAGGAAAGCCCAGAATTGTCGCCCTCCCATAGTCCATATACCCATATGCCTTCCCAGTGTCCTGTTCCCAAAGAGCCCCTGCATCCTGGAAGTTCTAGCACAGGCCCAGAGACCAATTCTGCCTTGAGTGGGCGCTGGGGTAGCTTAGAAAAGAGTGCCACTTTGGAGGTAACAGAGGAGCTGGTTTCGAGGGAAGTGTAGAAGTCTGCCAGCGGTTGAAGATCAGGCTGGGCAACCTCAGAGAAGAGAACGGAAGGTGCCAAGGCCAGGGGCAGAGAGCACACAGCACTCTGGGGAGGAGCAAAATGCGGGAGGCCAGGCTGTGGGCGGGGCGGGGCGGTGGGAGATGAGGACACCAGGATGGCTTGGGATCAGGTTCTGAAGAACGTTGAGTACGAGGGTCGAGTTTGGGCTCTATGGTGGGGGAAGTGGAGAGCCCCTGACAGTCTCTAAACAGGGGAGAGGCAGATCAGGCCTCTAGCATTTCCTCCGGAAGCAGACACAGAGGTACAGACACATCTTCTGTGCTTATTTATGTCATAAGGCCTTTGCACATAGTTGGAGCCATGATTTACATAGCTCTGCTTCCCCGTAGCACTTCCCACGGTTCACTGCACGCAGCTAACACTCAGCCGATGTTTGTGGAATAAATGAATAAAAGAGTCATTATTATCAAGTCTCTCCTACAATCAAGGATGTACCCCAGTGACTGATTATAGCCGCCAAGGCTATACAGGCAATGAAGTAAAAACATTACTCCAGCACAGGAAAGAGGTATCAGAAAAACCCCGGCGAACACTCCAGCTCTGCCAGCCAGCATGAGCCCACGGGGAGAGTGAACACCCAGTATCAACAAACACCTTTGATGTGGTGTCTGCATCTTTCCTGACTGATGAAAATTAAACCTCTCTCAGAGTGATGAACAGCTTCTTGTGTTTTTGTTTATGTGCTACCTTCGGCATCTCCCATCAAGATGGAATGTGACATTTGTGTTCATTTGGGCAAGGACGTAGGGACCCAGGAATTTTCCTCATCACAGTAATCAGAGATTCATTCATGACTGAAAATGAGGGTAAATTTACGGTTTCTCTGAGAATATTTCCTAACTGGTTCATTAGAGGAAACAGAGTCCAAGTTATTAAAAATTAAAATGTTTTAATACTAGCAAGTAACATTCACAGCTATCATCAAAAAGAGCCTGAAATGTATTTGCTTGGTCTTACAGCAAATAGGCAAGTCCACGTATTGTTTTCACTGTCATCAGTACCATCAAATTACAGACTATCCATATATATACATGCAAACATACGTATATAAAACGTACTTTATTTGATTTTTAAAAGACATGATCCCAACAGCTGAGATTCATTCTAATATCCCACATAGAACTTCCATGTATACCAAGCCAGCATTTTTCTCCACTCACAAAAGAAGAGCCCTGAGTTCACACTTCCATGGGGACAAGACCAGCCATGCTCCTCTTTCTCTGCACACTGCAGCTGGCCAGAGAGCTGGGCCAGGGCACCTGGCAGACCCAGTCCAGGGAAGAGCTGTGGATTTCTGAGGCTGTCTTTGTTGACCCTTCTAGGAACCCTCTCTTCGCGATCCTTCTCCCTAAATGCCCAGTGCTCTGCTCCAAACTCTCTCTTCCCTCGTCCCACGTTCCATCCTCTGTGACTGTCTCTTCCCTCAAAAACCAACCTAGGAATTCAACAAAGTAGGCATGCCTACTTAGAATGATTCTAAGAATCTGAGAGAGGCATCTGTGTTTTCAGACAGGACTCCTAGAAAGCATAAGGCCAAGAAACATGAGGTGGAATTTCGGGGGCATCCTCCTGCAGAGTCGCTCTGGGCAGGTGCATTCCAGCTCTCCTCATGCTATTCCACACAGTAAACCAACCATTTCACCTGTATCAGCCTCTGCCCCAATACCGCCCAAATAAAGCTCCATCTTTTGCAAAGTCTACGATGCCCAGTGTTGTGTTAGCAGACCCTGTCCATGCTCCTGCGTCATCCTCGGTGCCTATCAGTGGCGTGTCATCACATGACATCCAAGTGATTTGTCTATCTGTCCACCAGCCAGCCTACAACAATCTGTAGAAGCCTCAAGGGTAGGGAACACTTCTTTGTTCTCTATACCCCAGAGCGTAGCATGGCATTCAACACACAGGAGGTGCTCACGGATTGCTTATCAAATGAATTACTTTTTAACCCAGTATGTGAAAAGAATGAACTATGTGATGTGTTAATGCTATAGTCCAGGGGTGTCCAATCTTGTGGCTTCCCTGGGCCACGTTGGAAGAAGAATTGTCTTGGGCCACACATAAAATACATAAACAATAGCTGATGAGCTTAAAATTTAAAAAAAAAATCTCATCATGTTTTAAGAAAGTTTATGAATATGTGTTGGGCTGCACTCAAAGCCATCCTGGGCTGTGTGTGGCCCATGGGTTGGTCAAGCTTGCTATAACCTAACTTGAGTTTTAGTGTCATTTGGTTGCAGGGATGGCTCTTCCCTCCAACATGAAGCTTGAAGCTGTGCACCGTGAGGGCAGAGCACCAGGCTACCATTTCAGCAGCTCCAATTCAGGGCAGTGGTTCCAGCCACGAACTCGCACCTCTGTCCCCTGGAGCCACCATGGGTGAATGAGGTGGGAGGTGAAGGGGACAGCAACTATCCTGGCCCTACGGTCCCCATCACAGGCTGATTTTATTCAAAAATTAATGTCTTCATTGTTTTAAAAATGGATACTGCTTACATTTTTGTGTATTTTCTATTTAATAATTAATTCATTGAAGAGTTATTGCGTGTGGACTGTGTTCTGTTCTAACTGTTCTAAATGCTGGGGATACAGCAGTGACTCAGATGACGTCCTTGCCCTGCGGGACCAGTACACCTTCCTCAAATTCATCACGCGAATACGTGGGCCCTCCTTAATCATGAATGGAAATCTCTTGTCTGCCCAGACTAGACAAACACAGCTCGTGGCATCAATCTCGTAGAAAGCTCCGCTAGTTCTGACCACTCTCTCCATCAAATCCTGTCTGAGAGTCAGTCAATGCATTGTTCCCAAGGGCTGTGGCAACAAATTACCACAAATCTGGGGCTTAGACACAGAAATTCATTCTCTCATAGTTCTGGAGGCCAGGAGTCCAAAAATCAAGGTGCTGGCAGGGCCCTGCTCCCTCTGAAGGCGCTAGAGGAGGATCTGTCCTTGCCTCCTCCAGCTTCTAGTGGCCCCTGCAATCCTTGCCACTCCTGGCTGTGACCGCATCACTCCCAGCTCTGCCTAAGTCTTCAATGGTCTCTTTGCTGTGTGGCTGCTCTCTCTTCCATTCCACAAAATCTAGCCCCCCATGACTTGCAGTCTCTCTTCTAGTGTTCTATGAATGTATTTTTCTTCACAAATATTTAACTTCAAATTGATTGTGCTGTCAGATGCGAGACAGGGATATAACTTTACGTTTTCGACATACCCAACCCCATTTATGAAATTATCCTTTCACCTGCCCAACACCATTTATGAAATTATCCTTTCACCTCTGACGAGGCAATCTCATCTTCATCTCACAATAAACGTTCAGGTTAAGCTGGGGCTTTTCTTTTGCTCCATAAATCCAATGGCTTGTTCCATTGCTAAAACTACACTTTAATAACTAATTTTACAATATATTTTAATCTCTGGTAAATAAGTCCCTATTATGGTTATTGTTTCTCCCCCAAATATATCTTGAGTGTTTTCATGTATTTAAACATTCCAGTTGAACTTAATCATCATTTTAGAAAATCATTCAAAAAGTTTTCATTGGGATTCCTGCTGGAATGACATTGCATTTACGTATGAGATTTTGAGAGAATTGCCGTCCTTACAGTACTGAGTCTTTCATTAATTTAAGGCTTCCTTTCTTCCCTTTAATGAATTTGTGTGGTTTATTTCCCTTGGTCTTGCACATTTCTTTAATTCAATTCCTGACCTGTCACTTCAATTATCCACTTGCCACCATCCTCAACTACGTAAGACCTCTCTTTTTCCATAGAGCCTTCTAGCAAAATCCCAACCATGGATCAGTCTATGTGCATCTTCAATAGCCACACACTTGGAATAAGATATCACTTCACACTCACTAGCATGGATGTAATTTAAAAAAAAGAACAGTAACAAGTGTTGGCAAGGATGTAGAGAAATCGGAATGTTCATACCTTACTGGTGTCGATATAAAATGATGCAGCTATTGTGAAAAACAGCTTGGACATTCTTCCAAAAGTTAAACGTAGGTTGCCCTATGGCCCCAAAATTCCACTCTTAGGTCTAGCCCCCAGATAAGTGAAAACATATATTCACACAAAAACTTGTCCACCAATGTTCACAGCAGCATTATTCAAGACAGCCAAATAGGAAAGACAACCCAAATGTCCACCAACTGATGATGGATAAACAAAATATCAAAATATGGTATGTCAATAAAATGGATTATTATTCAGCCATAAAAAGGAATGAAATACTGATACATGCTACAACATAGATGAACCTTGAAAACATCATGTTAAACAATAGAAGCCAGATGTCAGTGACAAGGACCGCCTATTACATGATTCTGTTTATATGAAAGGTCCAGAATAGACAAATCCATAGACACAAAAGTGAACTAGTAACTGCCAAGAGCTGGGGGAAAAGGAGAACAAGGAGTGAGTGCTAAAGGCTATGGAGTTTCTTTTGGGGATAATAAAAATGTTCTGTAATTAAACAGTAGTGATGGCCACACAATTTTGTGCATATATTAAAAACCACTGAATTGCATACTATAAAATGGAGAATTCTACAGTATGTCAATTATATCTCAATAAACAATAAATAAATCCTTTTTAAAAAAAAAATGCATGTACCTGGGCTATTTAGGGCTTCAAGGGAGAATCTCCTGAACTCACAGACTGGTGTCACTATAAATTCACAGCCTTCCACCTTTAACTGGGTACCCACATATCCAGTCAACAAGCCTCCCACGTTTCCCAGTTTGCTCTGCCTCATTCTCTTTCTTCTTAAGGGCCAGTACACATTTTATCACTACTTTACTCAAATCTCCAAGACCACCACTTCTCACTGTCAACAACAGCATCATTCAAAGAAGAAAACTCCTCCAACGTCCCATCACCAGGCCTATGGATGTCACTTCTGCACAGTCCCCTCCTCCTACCCTCCCATTACAGGGAAGAGATGTTTCCACTCCTCTTTCAGGCTAATCCCTGGGCACTTTATCCCAGTCTGCCATAGATCTTCCCTTCTCTTCTCTTCTGTATCTCCAAAATCAACCTTTGGATCAGCATTTAAATACACACAAGTTTCTCCCACCACAAAAAAAAAAAAAAAAAAAAAAAGACCTGTCTTCATGAAAGCCATGCCTCCCCAGCCCAGCCCAGGCTCCACCCTCTGCTTCTTCCTGAAGGGGCAGCCTACAAGCGCCATCTCCTGTCTCCACCTCCTCTCTTCCAGCACCCAACAACTATTTAGTGAGCACCTATGGAGTGAAGACACAGTTCTCTACTCTGAGGATAGAACAGTGAACAAGACTGACGAGCCCTACGCTCTTGGAGGATACCCGTGAGGTGATGGGGGTGCAGACAGAATATACAAGCAGTCAACACAGGGGACCACTGCAGGGGTGACACTGTTATGAACTGGCAGAGGTAAGGAGCCATGTTAGATGGGGTAGTCAGGAATGACCTCTCCTGAGGAGGAGACAACCGAGCTGAGACCATCTGAGTCAAAGGAGGCAGCCATAAAAGTTCAAGGGTGGTCATGGAGTGCTACGCAGTCATAAAAAAGTATGAGTTCATGTCCTTTGCAGGGACATGGATGAAGCTGGAAACCATGATTCTCAGCAAACTACACAGGAACAGAAAACCAAACACGGCATGTTTTGTCTCATAAGTGGGAGATGAATGAGAACACATGGACACAGGGAAAGGAACACCTGTTGAGGGTGGGGAGGGACAGCATTAGGAGAAATACGTAGTGTAGACGTCAGGGTGATGGATGCAGCAAACCACCATGGCACATGTGTAACTATACAACAAATGTGCATGTTCTGCACACGTACCCTAGAACTTAAGGATAATAATCATTTTTAAAAAGTTCACGGGTGAGAGCTCTTCAGACAGGGAATGGCTGGAGCAATGGGCCTTGAGGACACCACGAACTCGGCAAGTCTGAAGAAGATAAAAACTTCTCCAAGCCCACCCCACCCCCCAAGGGTCAGAAAGCCATGGCTATCATGTTCCCATAGCTCTCTGTGTTTTTTCTGTCATGGAATTTATATCACTACATTGGAGTTGCATATTTAATTGAATGTCTTCCCTAATATACTTTAAGTTTTATAAGACAGGGAGCTTAGCACGTAGTTGGTTCTCAAGAAATATCTTTCCATGAGTATTCTAGCTAGTTACAGCATCTGAAAATAATGGTTCTTACCATTTTCCAGTATTTGTATTTCTTATTTCTTTATATTGTTTAATGGCACTAGCTGTAATTTCCAAAACAAGGTTGAAGGACTGTGATGTGGCAGGCATTTTTAACTGGCCACGACTTTAGTAAGAATGTTAATAGCTTTTCCCATAAATTATCTATTATGCAAGAGAAGTAGCCATCTATCTCATTTACAGCTCTTACTTCTTTATTTTTAAGAAAAAGTAAATGTTGAATCAAATCAAATGCCTTTTGCATATCCATCAAGATAGTCACACAGTTTCTTCTCTAATGAATTCATAGGCTGTATTACAATACTAGCTTTCCTAAGAACCATTCTTTTGTTTCTGGAATAAAACCTACTCGATTGTGGTGACTTGTTCTTTTAAAATAAGGAGGCAGCTCAGGACTGTGGATAAAAGCTGGGACTTGGGTGTCAGAGCCAACTACAAAATTAGAGAACAAAGACATTATCTATTAGGATTGACAAATGGAATTAAGAAGTGAGTCTTAAAAAGAAAAATAAAGAAGACAAACTTCTGGTAAATCTGACCAAGAGCAGCCACAAAAACCCAACATTAGGAACAAGTGGCTATGACCTCGGCTGCCACAAGGACCAGCTGGTCCCCTCTTGAGTGTCACCATCCTCCTCCGTTAATGACAGAACATGGGCCCCACAGGGCGGTTGTGTGACCACCTCATAGCACATAGCACGGTACCAGCTAGCAGGCAAACCAAAAGAAGTTCTCTAAAAACTGTGATGTTCAATCTGCTAATATTTCCTTTAGGCTTTTATTTTGACTGCCCTTGTCATGTGATACCAGCCTAATAACATGAACGAGGACACTTCCATTCCTTCTGTGTTCTGAAAGATCTTAAAATACCTAGGCATTCTCTGTTCATATATTTTGCCTTTAAAACCTCTTGGAAATAGGCCGGGTGTGATGGCTTATGCCTGTAATCCCAGCACTTTGGGAGGCCAAGGCGGGCGGATCACGAGGTCAAAAGATTGAGACCATCCTGGTCAACATGTTGAAACCCTGTCTCTATTAAATATACAAAAATTAGCTTGGCATGGTGGTGCACGCCTGTAGTCCCAGCTACTTGGGAGGCTGAGGCAGGAGAATCACTTGAACTCGGGAGGTGGATGTGGCAGTGAGCAGAGATCACACCACTGTACTCTAGCCTGGTGACAGGAGAATCGCTTGAACCCGGGAGGCGGATGTTGCAGTGAGCAGGGATCACACCACTGTACTCTAGCCTGGTGACAGAGCAAGACTCTATCTCAGAGAAAAAAAAAAAACCCTCTTGGAAATAAATGTGTTAACACTATGTAAGAAAAAAAATCTTCAAAAAAACCTGTCTGATGGTCCCTCCCTATGATAATTCCCTTACTGCAGGAGTGGTGAGGGGAAGAGATAGATAAATCATAAATGGAGTTAACCTGGGAATCTATTTTATCTGCCTCGAGAACCTAGCATCCTATTGTTTTGGCTTTTACAAACAAGACAAGAATAAGTGGCCCCAAGAGGGAGGAAACGCAGTGGCATAGCATCGCAATGAGGGAAGGGGCGAGGGAGGAGGTTTGACTGAATGGAATGATTCAGGGTCACAGGCCACATAAGTGCTCTGCAGGCCTGAACTTGTCATCCAGCACCCCGTTTGACATCATTCTCCACACATTCATGCACCATCATCACACGGCCATGTAGTGGGTACCAAGAAATGACCAAAGCCAGGTCCAAATGATCAAAGTGGATCCATCCCATCCCTGGATACACAAAAACCCTGTTGTCCTAATGGGAGACTAAGATGCTACACTTGGTCAAATCAAGCACACAGGAAGTTCTCAGACTTGACCTCTAACTAGGTCAGTGATGGTTCCACACTTGTCAGACAGAACCTAGATAAAAATGTGACTTTGCTTTTTGCATGCTACTCCACAATAAAGAAGTAGCTAGACTGGAGATGGTTCAGAGAAAGCCCATGCAACTGAACCATCTCCTGTATGATTGGTGGAATACAGAGGGTCATTTTTCAAACATGGGACAGGCTGCCATGTGTTGGAATTAGATTTTGTGCTGTGTGACCCCAAAAGGTAAAAGGGGGATCTACAGATGAAAATAATGGGAAGAAAGATCACAGCATCACAACTCAATAGAATAACTTACCAAAGACAGCACAGGGTCAGCCAGCCTGGGAGAAAGCAAGATCTCTACTGTGAAAATCAAGACACTTGACACAGATCCTGCTAAGGAGATAGAGGATCAGAGAAGTGATTTTCCAGGTAATATTTAACTTATCCTCCAAATATGAGAGCCTGTGAAAAAGTACAGAAAGCGACTAGAGAAAATCTTCAAAGACACCCGACAAATAGGAAGCAGTGGTCTTGTTTGCACTATTTCTCCTAATTTAAGTCATGCACCCCACTTCCAGCCAGCACTGGGGCTGACTCAGTGCAATCTCCTTAGCCCCAGACATCTTTCTTACACATCTTAGTGGGTAACAAAATGGAAGGGAGGCTGGAGAACAAGCCAAAAATCTGGATAATCCACACTCTTGAAAATATCATCCAGAAATAATAAAGAATGGACCTAAATAAAACCACCACAGAAAACCTGCTCTGGTTATGACGGGAACAAAACATCCATTGAAACAGGCCAAACCTTTCTTGTTTCAAACCCAGCTTCACAAAGACATTAACTAAATAAATACGAAGGTGTGAGCATGGACAAAGAATCCCGATATGAGCCTCATGGAAGGCTGTGCCATAACGCTAGGCAGGGGCTCAGTGACTATCTGTGGAGGCATGAACTGTGTGGCTGCAATCAGAGTGGCCTCCCATCTGAGAGCCAGGCACGGCCTGAAATCTGGGATCTGGGGAACAAGAGATGATACAGCCTACTAAGGATGCACTGGGTAATTATAACGAATCTTTACCTACGCAGAAACCAAACGCTGTGGCAACTATCTTTCACACGCTAGCGGTGTTAAAACCCGGAGCTAGGCAAGGCCGTATTCAGACTGGTTTTGGATCAGTGAGTGGTATCTCTTAATCACTAACCTGGACAGTTCAACAGACCATTAAAAAAAAAGTCAAATAAACATCATGAAACAAATGACTTCACCTCCTCATTAAAATGTTTCATCATATAAACTGAACTACCATTAGAGATGAAGTTTCTTCAAAAACAGTATGATACAGTTTCAAAACACTTACATTCAAATGCTAAAAATACAACGTAAGAAAAAACACTGGATATAATGGCGCACACCTATAATCCCAGCACTTTGGGAGGCTGAGGCAGGTGGATCATTTGAGTTCAAAAGTTCAAGACCAGCCAGGGAAACATGGTAAAACCCTGTCTCTACCAAAAATACAAAGAATTAGCTGAGTATGGTAGGTGTTTGCCTGTTGTCCCAGCTAATTGGGAGGCTGAGGTAGGAGGATCGTTTCGGCCTAGGAGATGGAGGTTGCAATGAGCTGAGATCACACCTCTGCACTTCAGCCTGGGTGACAGAGTGAGACCCCATCTCAAAAAAAAAAAAAAAAAAAGAAAAAGAAAAAAAAAGAAAGCATTTGTGCTCTTTAGCATCTTACTACTCCAAATATTGATTTAAATCACATTAAAATTAAGCACTAGGGAGAAAAGGGTTAAAACAGATTTAGCATACGATGTCAAATATGGTTCCTGTGCCGAAGTGCTTATTTTAAAGGCAGGCACTATATGCATTTTATCTCCTGGACTTAATTTGTGTTTTGCTATGCTCAACAATTTTAACGCCAAGAGGAAGAAACTAAGTGAGGAAGGGAGTGTGCTGGCCTGAACCTAGAGAGTTGATCTCGTTGAACTGAAAAACTTAAAACCCTTCTCCATCTGTTCAGTACACCTGCTGATGGAGCACTAGCCCAGGTAGGGAGGAAATCCATCAGAGACCAGTTATAAATAGATTTTTATTTCATCCGCTAAGAGCTTGGCAGCCGAGGTGGGAGGGCTGCGTAACACTGGCAGCCAGCAGAAGCTCTGGGCTGCTTTTATGTTGAGGTGAAAGGAGTGGAGAGACAGAGAACTTAAAAAAAAAAATTCCCAACAACTCATTTGACAACCAACCACCAGTCATTCGTTTGTTTAAAACGTGCCAGGCATTTCTGATAAGTGCAAAGATCTATCACACCCTCTTGTGAGGATAGTCCAGAATCTGATGGGAAACAGCCTCGCCAATCACTCACAGGACAGAGTTTCTATGTGCAAACTTCCTTGTGGCGTTTATGACACGTATCAAGAGTAAAGAGGGCACGAATAACATGATAGTGCCTTAACTTTCTGAGAATGGGGTCGATGGAAACTCTAAATGTACCAAAATGTAAATCAGAAAAAAAAAAAAAAATCTTTGTGAAGAAGAGAAACCAGCAATTCTAATCCACAGACTATCAAAAGGACTTTAACTGGCAGGTGACATTCAGGTTCCTCCTTCCAGGTGCAAATCAGTGGGAATCACTCCTTTTCACATCCCATCAGCTGCTAGGGTGGCACCCCACCCCCCACCCTGCCTAGCAAGGGCTCAACAAACAGGAGTTAATGTGAATGAATCAATAGTCAGGGAAATCATGAAAGGATCTTGCCCTGTGAGTGAAATGGAACCAATGGGTATCTCAAGACAGGCCTGATGTGAATGTTTGCAACAGAGACTTAAGAACAAATGTCAAAGATTGTATGTCCAAATAGGACCACTGAGAATGGAAGTGTAGAGGAGAAAAAAATTTATATTTTTCTCACTTGCAGAAGTCTGGGCTTAGGGAGGCCTTCCTGATACCCTTTAGGAACATTAAGGATATTACTGAGAAGACAATGACCCCTATATTCTGTCACCACCAAGGACAACAAGAGAAATGGAAGTGATTGGTGGCAAGGGACAGCTGGGTTAAATATGACAAAGAATTTCCTGACAGCAAAGGTTATTAAACACTGAAAAGGCAAACTAAAAGAGATTAGGGATGCTCTCTCTGGAGGTCTTTAAAAAAGTAGAATCGCTTAGCAACTATCGGGGGTAATTTAGGTACACTTCTGTCCGCTCTTCCAGCCTTTTTCAGTGCTCTAATTCATCCCCTGGCCCGGACAAGACACGCTCACCACAGTAAACTGCTGTCACACTCTGTTCCATAATGAGCTCTCAGAAGGAGAATAAGCATTAAGAAAATGGCAAAAGCTCTCTTGGAAGTAAAACTCATTTTTCTTTATTTAAACAGCATGTTGGGTTTTTGTGGTTTTCTTTTGCTTCTTTTTCCTTTTTTTAAAATGCTTACATCCAGAAATAGCTAAACGAAACTCATCTACACTGATCTGTTATTGCAAAGCATTAGGAAGAATCCAGGTGGAACATGAAGAGGGAATGTTCCAAGTCAGAGATGCACAGAATGCCTCATTTGTACCTCTTTCCCAGGCACTGAGTACCATGGGGTCTGCTGCCCAGAGATTGTACTATCTGCTTCTTGGGAGGTCAAAAAAGGAGATTCTCATCAGTTTGGTTACAAGGAGGCAAACTAAATTACCTCTAAGACACTAAAACTCTAGAGTGTTTATTTTTCAGAGCTCTATACTCAGTGTTAAATTAAAAAAAAATACTCATGAAAGTCTCACATCCTGAAAGGTCCAGGTTCTCTAGAATGTGTGAATTTGATTCTCCCTCTGAGCTGCAGAGGGACAGGAGGCTGAAGGAAAGCAGGATCCTTTCTCCTGTCCTAAGATTAGTCACTGCACTTGGCCATATTTACAGGTCTATAGTCTTTCACCACTGTGCCATCAACTGGGTGATGGCAGGGGTTGTCTGTGTTCTATCCATCATGTGGCCTCATCACTCAGCCCTGAGGGACTCAGAGACCGAATGAATAATGGACTGACTGCTGCATGAATGGATGGATGGATGGATGGGTAGATGGGTGGATGTATGGGTGGGCGGATGGATGGGTGGATGGATGGTGTGGGTGGGTGGATGGATGGTGTGGGTGGGTGGATGGATGGCGTGGGTAGGTGGATGGATAGATGGATGGAGGGATGGAGGGATGGTGGGTGGATGGACAGACGGATGGACAGATGGAGGGATGGATGGGGTGGGTAGGTGGGTGGATGAATGAATAGGGTAGGTAGGTGGATGGGTGGATGGATGGGGTGAGTGGGTGGATGGATGGATGGGGCGGGTGGTGGATGGAAGGGGGTGGGCAGATAAATGGATGGGGTGGGTGAATGGATGGAAGGGGGTGGGTGGGCGGGTCAGGGGCTGGGGGTGTGGGTGGCTGGCTGGCAGACAGAAGGACTGACCTAAGGACACAATCCCAAGAGTGTACGGAATAGCAAGTAGCAACTTGGTATTCTCCTGGTGGCCCCATCACAGAGTGAACACATGTGAAATCATGGGAAGCAAAACAAATCTAGAAGCAGCGGACTTGATTTGAGCCCCAGCACCGCTACTAACCAGGCCAGGCACTTCACTTCTCTGGGCCTCTATTTCCTTACCTGAAACATGTGGTGTGTCTGCCAGTCTGTCTTACAGAGTTGCACTGACTTAAACAACAGAGAAAACAGTTTAAGTCATTATTTTCACACACTCAAAGTTTTCCTCAAAACTTTTACGCAGTGGAGGAATGGTGCAGAGATGGTGACTGGAGCCAAATGCTGATTCCAGGGAAGAATTCAGTAAGAATCTCCTTCAGTAAGGAGAAAGAGAGAAATATCAAAGCTAGCCAATGAGAGGACACGTCACTGGTTCCTATATACTGACGGGAGGCTCACTGCCTGCAGTAAATGGCAAGTGAGTACAATAAGGCCAACTGAGTTGACTGAGCAAAGCACACGGCCACTGCCCTTAAGAAAGGCAAGTCTGCGAGATCCAGGCCTCGGGGCTTGACTTCCACGGTTGGGTTTGCAAGCCCACTCTTCCATCAGCCGTTAATTTCCGCCTAGAACCTCACCTATGAGTGCGGCAAACCATCAGCAGACGCAGAGTGGTGCCAAATGTTTGAACAACAAAGGAGGGTTCCTATAGGACGGTGAAGAGAGTATCCTCTCCCATTCCAATTTTTAAACAGATGTGTAACTACTAAAGCAGTTTCAGATACATGGTGACAAGCAGGGAAAGAGGGAGGGCTGCCTGAAACACTCCACAGTTGCCCTGTCCTCCTGGTTTCTGTATCTTCTGTGTGTTCTTTTGTTTTGCAAAGTGATTTGGGAGATTAGGTGGGTTTTGTTTAGGCGGGGCAGCATGAGCAAAGTCGGTGAATAAGTGCTACTTGATTGCACAACAAAAGATACACAAGGAGCCTCAGCCACAACTCAATCCACTTGCCCCAACAGTGTGCGTTTCTCAATTAAGTTATTTTGTTAGCAAGACTACTGGTTAGGGGAAGGAGAAAGTGCTTATTGCACCGAGATTATTCACTGTATAGAAATCACTGTAATCAGATCAACAGAACATTCTTTCTAAGGGCCCTAGAACTCCTATTTGGTAAAGTTGCAGATTTGATGGGAATGTGCCCATATTATCGGTGTGCTGTAGAGCAGTCCCTGTAAATAACAGAGTAAAACTCCTCAATCGTCTTTAATTCAATGATTGCTGCCTGGGAACTAAGAATCTGCCTGAGATTTCAAGTTGACTAAAAGTCCACATGAAAAATAGAAACTTTATCCTCAAGATGTTAATTAAGGAGATAAATTTCTGATGCACTCTAAGAAATCAGTCCCATTAGCCCTCTCTGCCACAACAGAAAGCATGGATTATCATTAAAATCACTTTTGAAAAGAAAAATGAAAGCATTCCAATTTTTCAAACATATTCATTTCCAAAGCTGCCATAAGGAAAATGAAAAAAAAAGATTGAGAAGGTATTTTCAATCATCCTAACAAAGGATTAGTTAATAAATATGCTACAAATTAGTAAGAATAAAACAACTCAAAAGAATATAAATAGAGAATGCACAGAAAAGAAAATCTAAATCACCACTATAAAAAGATGTTCAATCTAAGTAATCAGCTATACCAATAAAAATAACAGCAAAATATTTCTTGCCCATGAGATTGACAAAATTTTAAAGTCTGGTACTACCAACTGTTGGTGAAGACATAGTGAGACAAGAACTTTGATATCCTAGTGCAGGAATATCAATGGGTACTGTAAATCAAAAATAAAATTCTAGCCCCTCCCCGAACCATCTGAATGGACCTCTTCTCTTGGTCAAGGGCATTCCAAAGTTAACCTCAAAAACCAGTTCAGGCTATGATGTGAAGGAGGGTTGGACATGCCTCATTATTCCTTCTCCCTTCTGGAATTCAGGAAAAGCAGACCAGCATTAATACCAACATAGACCTTAAGATCTGATAAGAAACTCACAATCTATTCTCTCTGAAGCCTGCTATAAGGAGGCTTCATCTGCATGATAAAACCTTGGTCTTCACAGCCCCTTATCATAACCCAGACATTCCTTCTCACTGAGAATAATTCTTTCAACCAATTGCCAACCAAAACTTTTAAATCTACCTGTGACCTAGAAGCCCCTGCTTCAAGTTGTCCTGCCCTTCCAGAACAAACCAGTGTACATCTTACAGGCATCTACTGATGTTATATATTACATCTCCCTAAAAGGTATAAAGCCAAGCTGTATCCCAACCACCTTGGGTATATGTCATATGTCAGGACCTCCTGAGAATGTGTCACAGGTGCATCCTTAACCTTGGCAAAATAAACTTTCTACATTGATTGAGACCTGTCTCAGATGCTTTTAGGTTACAGTACATATGCTTGAGAGAATGGTGTGGCATTACTGAGCAAAGGTGAAATATTCAGAAACTGGGCTCCATTTCTAAGTCCTACCCTAGAGATACCAAGTCCTCCCCTAGAGATACCAAGATGTGTAGGAGGGTCATGACAGCATGGGTAGCACAAGGCAGATCTCTAAATGCTCATCCACAGAAGAATAGCTAAGCTAAAATGAGACACTCTACAGCCTTATATCTGCATTAGCAATAGAGATAACTCTCAGAAATATCTAATTTCATTTGCAAAAGGATAGCAACAGTATAAAATATTTTATCTAAGTTTTTAAACATGTAAAATATATTGTTTATGGCTACATGTACATGCAGTAATTCCAAAAAAAAAGTGCATGAAAATGTTCTACACCAGTTTTAGAAGTGGGAAAATAAGGCTTTAGTTATATCCTTAATTTTTTTTAATATCTGAGGCAAATAAATATGGCATGTGTCACTTCTGGATAATGGGTATATGTGTATTCATTCTATTTTATTAAATATTGTGCTATATGTTTGAAGGTCATCCACAGTTTAAAAATTTTAAAGCATTTTAAATATATACATATAAAACACTATCTATTGACATGCACGGCTGAAAAACATACAGAATTAGGTACATTATCTCTATCCATCACCCTCATGTGTCTGGAGTAACTAAACTAGGTAATTATCTCCCATGTTTGTGATACCTATCAGCTAAATTGCTTTCAGGCACATTATCTCATTTAATATTCTTAACAACCCTTTGATATAGGTATTATGACCACCACTTCACATATAGGAAAAGTCAACCTTTAGAGTTTTGGAGATTTTCCCAAGATTATTCAGTTAGTAAGTGATACAAAACCGGGATCTCACACTGGCATTGCTACAGCACAGATGACTGGTAAGAACTCTGACAATATATTTTTCCAAAGTTATATGCATCATCTTTAAGATCTGTGTTACCCACCTGAAGCTACAGGTTTGAATTTGCAAATGAAATAGAATACTTTATCACTGAAATTTTTAAAGCCTCCAGTCAAATCTGTTTCTTCTGACTATTTTTAATATACCAACCTCTTCTAAAAATAAGTTGCAAAAGTCTGATAAAACCTGGCATGTGAATAACCAAAAAAAAAAAATGGAAATCTTACCCAGGTACGGTGTTCTCTCCTCTTAAAAATAAATTTTCTAAATTAATAAAGTAGAAACTATAATTTCATCTCTCATACTCTTTTATTCAACGTGCTAGTGGTTAAACACATACTAATCTCTGGATAGCTAGTGATTAAAGAAGGTTCAGTCCCTAATTTGAGAATGTGACTATCTCATAACAAGTTATCAAACATGTTATGGCACCAACAACATAAGCTAAATTTAAGGAATACACAGCTCAGACACTGTCCAGATTACTGCACCGAGTACAAAACTAACAATAAAAACAGCAATATCGACTACGGGTAGCCTGAATTTCACCCCCACTCAGCAATAATAAGGTACCCTTCTACTCCCCCACCTCACAGAAATGAGAGAATGCCCCCTTTCCCCTGCTTGCACAGTGTCAGAGAAAGTTTGTTAACATAGAAAGCTTAAATAAAATCTAGTCTCATATCATAATACCTAACATGCATGGATATAATCAAAAATCATTTATCATACCAAGAACCAAGAAAATCTCAATTTAAATGAGAAAAGATAGTCAAGAGATGCCAACACTGAGATGGCACAGATGTTGGAACTGTCTGACAAGGATCTGAAAGTAGCCATTATAAAAATGTTTCAACAAGCAATTACAAACGGGCAGGAAACAAATTTTAAAAATAGAAAGTCTCAGTCAAGACATAGCAGATAAAATAGAATAACTGAAATTAAAACTCACCAGGTGAGCTAAACAACAGAATGATGATGACAGAGGAAAGAATCGAGGAATCTGAAGGTAAGAATAATAGAAATTACCCAATCTCAACAGTAAAGAGAAAACAGACTAAAAAAATGATCAGTGTCAAGCACTGGGAGAACTTTAACAAAGGTTTAACATTCACATCCTCCAAGTCTTGGAAGGAAAGGAGAAAGAGGGCATACCTAGGAAAGTGCTCAAAGAAATAATTCCTGAAAACTTCCCAATTTAGCAAAAGACATAAACCTACATATTCAAGAAGGTGAATGATCCCCAAGCTGGATAAACCCAAAGAAATCCACAAAAAGGCACAACATAATCACGCTCCTTGAAAACTAAGGACAGAGAAAGATTCTGAAAGTAGTGAAAGAAAAAGGACATCTTAGCTAAAGGGCAAAACAATTCAAATGACAGCAGATTTCTCATCAGAAACCACAAAGGCAAAAGAAGAGGGTACAACTGAAGTTATCCTGAAAAAAAGAAACTGTCAACCCAGAATTCCACTTCTGGGGATATAACCAAAAAGAGCCGGAAACAGGAAAACAGGAGCTGAAAGAGATATCTATACACCCATGCTCACAGCATCATTATTCACAATAGGCAGAAGATGGAAGCAACCCAAGTGTCCATCGGAAGATGAACAGAGAAAGAAAATGTGGTCTGTCCAAACAATGGAGTATTATTCAGCCTTACAAAGGAAGGAAATTCTGACACATGCTAAAACACGTATGAATCCTAAGGACATTACACTAAGTGAAAGAAGCCAGTCACAAAAGGGCAAATATGTATGATTCCACTTATATGAGGCACCTGAAGTAGTCAAATTCAGAGACAGAAACAGAATCATGGCCGCCACGATTCTGTTGGGGGGCTAGGGGAAGGGAGGAATAGGGAGTTATTGTTAACAGGTACAGAGTTTTGGTTTTGTAAGATGAAAAGATTTTTGTGGCTAGATGACAGTAATGGTAGCATAACAATGTGAATGTACCTGATACCACTTAAAAATGGTTAAGATGGTAAAACATATGTTATCATATTTTATCACAATTTTTAAAAATTAAAAAAATAACTTTTTAAATAACAATATCTACCATTGATTATTTACTACATACCAGACACTATGCTAAGAGCTTTGCATGTATTTCCTTATTTCTCCTCCCAAAATCTTTTGAGGGAAACACCATGATCCCTGTTCTACAGATGAAGAAACTAGGTTTACATAACTTGGCCAAAGTCCCACAACCAAAAAATTGAGTCAAAATTCAAACTCAGGTTGGGGAGATGCTGAGGCACATTTTCTCTAACCCATGATAGTAAAGGACTGTTTGTTTCAAAGGCAGCTTTCCCATGAATACAGCGAAGGTGAAACACTCCTGGGTCTTTGAGAACAATTTGATCTTTTCAGATAAGGTACAATAACTTAGAAGGGCTAATGGGAAAAGAGATATAAACGACATTGACAGACAAGGATAAAAGAATGGCATCACTCCAGAGGTACTAATTCTTCAATATTTTGCACAAAACCTCCAGATCCACACAAAAGGGGTATTCTAATTGCACAGAACTGAGAGATTCTGAACTATAAGAGGAGAAAATGTTCATCTCCTCTGTTTGATAACACGGAATACAGAACACACACAGGTAACTTTCTTCACTGTCTGCTTGCTTTTATTTAGAGAAATAAAATAACCTGATCACAGCTCATGGCCAAACTTTTAAGTCGAGCCTTGCAGAGTTGTTGCTATTATTCAAAACCTGTTGAGTTTCAGAACAAACTCTTAACTCTAGTACTCTCAGAACCTTTTTTTTCACTTGATCTAAATTTCTACTTACTCATCCTTCTCTATTTCACCATGTTCTCTAAGAACACTTCTGATCACATCCCCTATCCGCCTAGACTCCAAGGTCAGATACTGGAACACTGCCCTCCCTGGCCACAGACCTTTGACCTTCTTCCAAGACCTACTATTCCAATTCCAAGTCTGTATGCATGCCAGGGCCTCCACAAGCCCAATGGGGACTTGGTACCTTCCTGCAGCAGATCAAGACACAGGCCTTGGGCAGCGAAGCGGGGGCTAAATTCCAGCCCCTCACTGCCTTGGATACAAACCGTAGGCAATGATCCTGACTCTGCCTCTCTCTCTCCTGGGCCTCAAAACATCCCTGGAGAAAGACCCAGAAAAACGTTGTTCAACATGAACTGGCCTCAGCAACCCATTTACATACCCTCATGCAGCTCCGCTATAACACTTCATGCCTTCTCAACACCTGTGGTTGCTGATATTACAGTCTAACCCAGGACCCCACATCCACCCTCGCTCCCTCAGGGGCCCCTGGCACTGCAGCTACAACAGGACTGACGCTGCTTGCTGGGTGTCACCCTCAGCTCTGCACAACTGCCCTTACCACCTTCTCTGTCTCAATCCCCTCTGCCTTTGTCCTGCCCTCAAAAGAAACACTCTAAATGCACTGGACACTCCACTGGCCTGCTTCATGCTCAGGCCACACCACTAAGTCCTAAGGTACAGTATGGGATCCTTTTGGAAAACGAGGGCAGAGGGAATGCAAGACAATGGAGAGCTGGCCAAAGAGAACAGGTACCCAGGGCCACCCCATGCCAGGCAAGTCTCCAATGGCCACCTCAAGAGAGCCTAACATGGTCACAAATAATGTGGCCCTCTGCTGCACCCCTTTAAACCCATAACCAGCAACAGAGAAACAAGATAAAGCACAGTGCTTTTTGCTTTTCATCCACAAGGGAAAAAACTCTTAGTCACATAAGACTCAAGAAGATAATACTCTGGGGTTCACCACTCGTTTTATATCTTCCATAAATACTTGTTAAGTGCCATTGTGTACCAGTCCCTGTGTCCAGCATGGCTACCTGGATTACACGGAATAACAGGCAAAGGTATTTGGTAACCTGAAAAGATAGCTACATTCATCAATTATTACTCTCCTCTCCTCCACCCAACTACACTAGGAATTCCTATGGGCAGCGATTCTATATTTTGCCTGGCACAGAGCAAGTCCTCTAGGGGTATCTGCTGAATGACCTCAGCAGTGTTTACCCGCAGCGGAGACACTTCTCATCTCCATTCCATGGGCCACCAGCTCTGCCTCACGCCTGGGCCACCAAAGCAGCCTACAAGCACAGCTCCTCAAATCACATGACTTCTATCTCCTTTTGAAAGACGAACCTATGCCTTATTTTTGTATCAGAGAACAATCGCATGGAAGAAAGTTAGGTCACTGAGTTAAATGTGTGTTCTCTTTCTGTCTCTGTCTTTCTCTCTCTCTCTCTCTCTCTCTCTCTCTCACACACACACACACACACAAACACACATACAACACTAGAATACAGAAAGTGAACTGATGGGTCCATTAAAAATATACCGCCCCCTAGCAAACCTTCTTTCAAAGGGCCATGCTGGCTTCAGGATGTGGGATGGGCCTCCTCTTCCTCCTCTGTCTCACAACGGAAAACAAAGGAAAGGAAAAACTCCCACATAAATGGACCGCTGTTGTTTACGTTGCAGCCACATCTTCGAAGGTTCAATTACACCTGCTTTGACATATGTAAGATCTAGCATGTGAGCAGTGGCTCAATCTTCGTTTCATCCTCCCTGAATTTGAATTGCTTATTTTACATGTCTGTCAGAAGACTTGAACAACTCCAGTTTTGGGGCCAATAAAATGTAACAACCAAAACGGTCATAAAACAAGATTCTTACAGCTACATGTACTACAACTAATCTCCTGATATTTTATAATCACGTTCTTTAATATGCATATTGTGCAAGAAAAGTGAACATACTTTATCTGCTGAAATAAATCTCATTGTAGTACTGTCTTTTTCTACACAGGCTTTTGGACTTTATTTTAAATCTATTCCTTCTTCCATTCCCATTCCCCAAAATAACTTTATCAATAAAATATTAGCATATTTAAGTGAGTGCTCAATAAACATTTGTTGAATAAATGAATAAATGAGTGAGTAATTATAAAATGCTGGACTAACGCTCCCTGAGAAGTTTGCATTAATTTGTAGAATAATGTGCTTGTACGTTCAGGTACATACATCAAAATGGAATTTAATAACAGGCATCAAGTAGCAGTTAAACATTAATGCATTTCTGCCTTAATAATTCTACTTCAAAATAGTATACAATTCAAACAACAATAAATATGTGCTGAGATACAGTTCATTTACAATCAAACCACTAGTATTTATATACTTTAAAATAAGATTTGAAATATTAATGTGGAAATAGTTAATAACCTAAATGTCAACGTGTTTATAGTACAAAAGGTCTTAAAGGACAGAAGCATGCATTATATTACAACTAAATTTCTTTAAAAAAAATGCAATCAACACAAGTTCTTAATCACATTTTTTAAAAAAAAAAGCTTGCACAAAGACACGTCTATTATACCCGGTTTACAAGGAACATCTTCATAGGAGATTTTTTTTTCATTTTAAGCTATGTAATGAGTAGGCCAGAGAGAATCTATTGGTAAGAAACTTTAGTGACTGTAACAGCTAATATTTATCAAATTTTAAGTTTAACACACACTAAAAAATGTAGGATTACTAGTATCAAAAAATTTAATATTTCTAACATATATTCTGAAGTATTTGTTTTTTAATTCACCTACTTTTGATCATACTGTTAGAAAATAATTGGACATGAAATAGTTTGCATATAAGTTTGTTCTGAGTTCGCTGCAAAGAAGAAATCAGCTAGCAGAAATTATTTTAACTTCAGGAAATAAATGGCCTTAAATAAATTAAATAAGTTATATATTTGGCAAACTTAAATGGCAAGAAGGTATGTTAAATGTTTAAGAAGTAAATGGAAGTAAATATAAATCGGCAATAAGACGGTCAGTATTAAAATGAAGCTCAAATTAAACTTATTTGCTGAACTTTCTTTTTGTTTCATATATTGTTGTTTTTAGTAGAGGCATGAATGATCCTGTAATCAATTCAAAAAGGAAGACTGCAGTCAGGCAAACATTCCCTTCCCGTGCCTATCAGCATGTCTTTCATGTCTTGGCGTCCATTTTAGGAATATCAGCGAGGTAGTGTATAAAGGAGCTTATTAAACAAAGGTTGTCATTTTGGCAACACACATAAACGTTCAGTGATTTCATTTTACTGAAAATCAAAATGTTGATTAATTAAAAAGTTGAAGAATATACTTAAGCTTAACTGTTCAAACACCTCTGCTAGATTTCACATATTTTTCAATCATATTTGTATATTAAATGCCACTTTCAGGGTTGCTGATGTGTCACTATAATTTTATAAAAATCCATCTGAAACAATTGATCATTTAAGGCGCGCAGTAATAGAAAGCTATAGACAGGTTTTTATTGTCGAAGGATTAACAAATCAATGATTACATACTCAAAACAAAAGCACAGATTCAGGGGCAGTCTTTTACACTGCCCAAAATCATGAGTACTTATGTGAATATACACAGTTTTCCTGTATTCTTTCAGCATATAAAATAAGAAGAAAATACATGACTATAGGAAGTCATAACCTAATCCCTACAACTCAAACTCTCTTTAAAAGCAGAATACTTACAATGAGGGTGGTCCACAGAAACACATGCCTTACAGTTAACCTCTCCTACAATAACGCTGATTTTTAAGAACAGAACTATCACAATCCAACCATAACCAGGCCTAATAGGAAGCATTTATTGCTCAGAAATTAGATATGAAGTATATGTCTAAGTAAAACACCAGGTAGTATTAAAAAGAAAATCGATAAACTTTCTAGATTTTCCTTCCACTTAAAACATTTTGAGAGAACCAGGCTATAGTAATCGTTCGATTATAAAATCTAATCAACTGAAAATAAGGAATTTTTCTCCAAGTATTGCAAACACAGCTCACCACTTCTTCTCCAAAAGATTTAAATTTCTATTCTCTACCATTCCCAGCCATTTCTGCCAACATCATAAAAATCACCTTTCATCATTTCCTTCTCACAATGAGAATTCACTAATCGCATACATCTCTTAGACATAGACACCTCCCCACCCACCTCCCAAAAATGGTTCAGAGCAAAGACACACAAAAAAATAATGACCAAGCTCACATTTCTTGTTTGCCCTTCAAGCGAAAGTCTGGTGTCTTCAGCTTGCCTTTCTGGTCTTCAGTGTTGTCACTAATTGCTGGGGGATGTAGTTTAGGACAGCATGAAGCAGCAGAAATAAAAGCTGTTGCTTTAAGAAAACGTTTTCTTAAACACATGGATAAAACAACTTTTACTCTGACTTCCTGGCTGGGTTGCATAAAATCTTAGAAAGTCTCCTTGAAAAGTTAATGTCTACAAATGTCTAAAAATAAAATAAAATAAAATCTAAAAACTTACGTTCTGAACACATTCCGAAGGATGTCTTTCTGATTTGATTTGAAAGCAGGTTTGTATTGATGAACAAACTTTATTTTGTAGAAAATTAATATTCTCTCTAATTAGATATTTGCCTTGCCATCTTCTATATTAATCCTGTCTCTCATGGTATAATCATACATGCAAAAAATCAAATATAGTATTTCCCAAATGCATGGACACTGTGGAAGCTTCGTTTTGAAAAAGGCTTTTATTTCCCTTAATACTGGTGACTAAACGTCATTGTATGTACCAACACTTTCAAATAGCCCAAGAGACTTAAAAAGCCTTCTAAGTTTGAAAACCAAAAAGTTCTGAGTTTTTCTGTACCCCAGGACGGTTTTCTTTCCTGAAGCTCAAGCCGAGAAAGCAGACAAAAGAAGCTGATTTGACTGAGCTGTGCCAAGTCTTGCCTTTTTTTCTTTCCTCAGCTCTCCCTCTGCCTCTCTCTCTCCCTCTTTCTCTCTCTCACTCTTTTGCTCCCAGTATGGCAACCTTCCGAGCAGTCTTGGCGGAGGTCCAGGCTGTGCCAGTCTGTCTGAATTCTTGTCTCCAAAAGATGTCCTTTGCGGATCAATTAATACATTTGAAAACAGGAAACCGTGGTACGGTACCCAAATCCTGGCACCAACAGCATCGACTTCTGCCAAATCACCTTACAGATTTCATGGTATCCTACCTTTCATAATCATTACTAACATGTTCCCAGAGCAATAATGGAGTACTAGAAGCCATTCACTGCTCAGCATAAGGAATCTGTTCCCTAGAAATGTCCATATGCGACATATGCACAACCTGCAATAAATCAAATTTCTCCTGTGAGAAGAGATGTATGTAACTTTAATAAGCACCACACACTGTATTTCTTTTTATAAGACTTGCTTTTCCTTGTCCTGCTGCAAAGACTCATGGGAGAATAGAAACGGAGGCATGCAGATTAAAATTAAAACTGTATGCCCAAAAATGTCATGCTTTATCCCTATAGAGAATGAATATAGTTTTGATTGATCTGTGACTTTATTTTTAAGGAGGCTTTAATACAAACTGTACCTATTCAAAATTTTACTAGCGATGTAAGGAGGAGAAGAGTTCTTTTGAAAAAAGAAATATCAATAAAAAGGAAAATAAAACATCTAGGGTATCTTTAGTAAGAATAAGTATCTTCCTATTTTGACACCTCAAGTTCCAACATTGTTTACTAAATTCATATTAACACAATAAGCCTAAACAAGTACTGTTTGTTTTTATTTTCAGCATAAACACCTTTTGAAGCAAAATAGCCAATCTGTGCTTCACACACTTACCTGGTTTAAGAAATCATTTTTACCTATGATGAGTGAACATAGAAAATAGCCACACTCTAGAATCACCATTGTTTCATAGAAAGAACCCAGAATAGTGACTTCTAGCCCTTGGTTGTGTCACTTTTCTAATTTAGATAACTCGAGGTCTCAAATTGCTAATCTATCTAATCCTCAGTTTGCTCACCTACCAAATACAAAAATCAGTCACTTCCTACTCTGTGCTCCCAAACTACTATGTTTATGCACATAGTATACCTTCAACCTAATTGCATGGTAATCAGTTAAGTATGTGTGCTCTGCCAATCACATGTGTCATCCTCACAGTAGGATCATTTGTCACTACTTATATAAGAAAACTGAAAGTCTTGCATAGAGCCTTCCATATATAGGTGTTCAACAAATCTATTAGGTGAATAAGTTATGGGAAAGGATCACATGAGTATCACTCTGAAGTTCTATTAAGTAATATGACAGTGAAAAACATACCTACATATTACTAAGCCATAAAGTTGATAGATCAAAGAAATGCTACAGAGATATCATAAGGGCTGAATTAAAGCACTGACGAAAGTGTCCCATGCTGTCCTTTCAAATAGGGATGTTAAAATGTGGGCAGGAAAACAGTGAATTTGTAATTCAAAATCAATAACCTGTTTACAGCCAAAGGCTAAACAGAATCTTGAAAGCAGCATGGGAGAAGTGACTCATCATGTGCAAGGAATCCTCAATAAGATTAACAGCTGATTTCTCATTGAAAACCATGGAGACCAGAAAGCAGTGGGATAACATAGTCAGAGAACTGAAAGGAAAATAACTGTCAACCAAGAATTCTATGTCAGCAAAACAATTCTTTGAAAACAAAAGAGACACTGAGACATTCCAGATAAACACAGTTCATCACTAGCACACCTGCTCTACAAGAAAAAATAAAGGAACTTTCCCACCAATCAAGCTGAAATGAAAAGGCACTAAATCAAAGCAATGTGAAGAAATATACAAGAGTAGGTATAAAGGTAACCACAGAAGTGAATATTTTACAAATAATATAAGTGTATTTTAAAATATGCAATATAGTTTAAATTTTTTAATATTATTAAACATTTCTAAAATATTTAAAATGGGATAAATGCACTCTTTTTTTCTATCTGATTTAAATGACAAAAGCACAAAACAAAGATATATAGAATATAGCCAAATAGCGTAAATAAATCCTACCTCATCAATAATTACATTAAACTTAAATGAATTAAACACTCCAATTAAAAGACATCGATTGGCAGAATGGATTAAAATTTAAAAACATAATTCAACTATATGCTGTCTACAAAAGACACACTTTAAACCCAAAGACACAAGTAGGTTGAAAGTAAAATGATGGAAAACATATATAACATGCAAACAGAAACCAAAAGAGAGCTAGAATGGTTATACTAACAGGCAAAACAGACTTTAAGACAACACTTGTTACTAGAGATAAAGAAGGACATTTTATAATGCTAACAGGGTTAATTCATCAAGAAGAGACAACCAGTATAAACATATATAAGAATACAGCCCCAAAATACACAAAGCAAAAACTAAAATAATTGAAGGGAGAAACAGATAATTCAACAATAATAGTTGGAGACTTTAATATCTTTCATTCTACAACTGCCAGAACGACTAGGCAAAAGATCAGCAAGGAAATAGAAGACTGGACCAGCAACACTACAGGTCAACTAGTCCCAACAGACATTTACTGAACACTCTATCCAACAACAGCAGAATGTACACTCTTCTCAAGAGCACATGCAACATCCCCCAGCAGACAATAGGTTAGGCTATAAAACAAACCTCAATAAATTTAAAATGATTAAGTCAAAGTGTGTTTTCCAGTCATAATGGAATAGAAGAATTCAATACAGGAAAAAAAAAAAAGGAAAACATCACAAATATATGCAAATTAAATAACACACCTAAATACCTAATGAAGAAATAATAGACTAGAGTAGAAATAAATGAATTAGAGAAAAGGAAAACAAGTAAAATCAGCAAAGACACTGCAAGAATACTACAGACCCTTTACCTCACACCTGTTAAAATGGCCATTATGAAAAAGATCAACAAAAACAAGCGTTGGCAAGAATGTGGAGAAAAGGGAACCATTCTATACCACTGACAGGAATATGAATTAATACAGCCATTATGGAAAACAGTATAGAGGTTACTCAAAAATTAAAAATACAACTACCAGCCAGGCGCAGTGGCTCAGGCCTTTAAACCCAACACTTTGGGAGGCCAAGGTGGGCAATTGCCTGAGGTCAGGAGTTCGAGACCAGCCTAATCAACATGGCAAAACCCTGTCTCTACTAAAAATACAAAATATTAGCCAGGCATGGTGGTGTGTGCCTTTAATCCCAGCTACTCGGGAGGCTGAGGCAGCAGAATCGCTTGAACCCAGGAGGTGGAGGATGCAGTAAGCCGAGATCGTGCCATTGCACTCCAGTCTGGGTAACAAGAGCAAAACTCCACCTCAGAAAAAAAAAAAAAATACAACTACCGTATGATCCAGCAATCTCACTTCTGAGGATATACCCAGAGAAAAAGAAATCAGTATAATGAAGACATATCTGTACTCCCATGTTCACTGCAGCATTATTCATAATCACCAAGACATGAAATCAGCCTAAGTGTCCATCAACAGATAAATGAATAAAGAAAATATATATGGTAAATAGAAAATTATTTTGGCCTTTAAAAATTTAAAAATAAAATTCTGCAATACGTGATATCATAAAAAATAATATGTGAGACAATGCATATAATTAGCTTGATTTAGCTATTCTACACCATATAATTTTTTCAGTTTTTAAAAATGATGAACTTAAGTAAAAATTTACAATACTACAGACCAATATCCCTTATGAACATAGATACAAAAATTCTGAACAAAATAGTAGCAAACTGAACGCAGTAACACACAAAAAGGATCATAAGCCATGACCACATGGGATTAATGGTTGTTACAATCCAAGATAAACTCACAAAAACCCTTTATAGCCTCTTACACAGAAGTAATACTACACATTAGCTAAACGATTCCTGAAGCTGCTTCAGGAAACTGCCCAGCTAATTCTAGTGCTTGACTCTGTTTTGACTTCCTGGTTCCATCCTAGTCAACTCCAGCGTTCCTGGTTCCATTCAAACACCGCTCCATTCTGCCAGCTCTGTTAGTTTGGCGCTCACAGAGCTTCTGCTCTCCTGGACTGCTAGGCCCTCCTGGAGGCGCCCAGTCATTTTTGTCTTCCAACTCTCTCTGCAAGGCCCAGGGGAATTCAAAATTTTAACAGCTAGCCCCCTCTGCATGTTAAGTCTCTGCTTCCCAGGACTCACTTTGCTCTCCTGGTGCACTACAAATCCCAGCAGGCACACAGAACCCTTTTCAGTACTAACCCAAGATCGGACTCATCCCTTTCATGCTGCTGTGGTTTGGATATGATTTGCTTGTCCCCACCAAATTTGATACGCAGTGTGATGGTGTTGGGAGATGGGGCCTGGTGGGAGGGGTTTGGGTCATGGGGGCATATGCCACATGAATGGCTTGGTGCCATTCTCAAGGGATCAAACAAGTTCTCACTCCTGTGAAACTAATCTAGGGGAATAGATTAGTTCCTGGAGAGTGGGTTGTTATAAAGCCAGGATGCTCCTTGGGTTTGGTCCTTCTTCACAGGTGCTTGCTTCTCTTTTATGCAGCACAAAGGCCCTCACCAAAGGCCAGCAGATGCTACTGCCATATTTCCTATACAGCCTGCAGAACTGTGAATGAAAAAAGACTTCTTTCCAGTATATATTATCCGGCCTCAAGTATTCCTTTATAGCAGCACAAAATGGACTAAGACAAATACCTACCTCTCTTCTACCGGCTGTGGTTTCCCCTCCTGGCCATGTATTTGGACAGGAGGCTGCTCTCTATTTATACCCATATCAGACACTGATCATGGGAATGTGTAATGGCAAATTCCCAAATATGGGACATTTTCCGTCCAGTTTGTACCCGTTTACCTGATTTACTAGTGGCCTCAAGACCTTCTTTAGATTCAAGCTGAAAGAGGAGGTCCAAATGAACACAGAAAGGGAAATATAAAAGGAGTTGATTCTTAGACTTTTTTTTTAATTACTGTTTATATTTCAGTTTTACAACATGATGTTATGGGATACATACAGATGGTAAAATGGTTACTACAGTGAAGCAGAGTAACACATCCATCATCTCACAGAGTTACTGTGTGTGTATGTGTGTAACAAAAGCAGATAAAATTTACTTATTTAACAAAAATCCCTAATACAATTTTATTAACTTTAGCCCTCATGTCGTACATTAGATCTCTCATTTGTCCTACATACCTGCTATTTTTTTAACCTTTGATCTACATGTCCCCAATTCCTCTATCCACCTGCAGCTCATGGAAACCACTGCTTTATTCTCTCTCTGTGTATTAATATTTGAGATCTTTTCAAAAATATTTCATGTAAGTGAGATTCTATTTCTCTTTCTGTGTCTGGCTTATTTCACTTAGCGTAACGTCCCTCGGGTCCATCCATGCTGTGGCAAATGGCAAGATCCTCTTTCTTAAGGCTAATATTACATTGTATACATATACCACCTGGTCCTTATTCCTCCTTTGATAGATTTTTTTTTTAAGATGAAGTCTCACTCTGTTGCCCAGGCTGGAGCACAGTGGTACAACCTCGGCTCAGCCTTCCAGGTTCAAGCGATTCTCCTGCCTCAGCCTCCAGAGTAGCTGGGACAACTGGCATGCAGCCACCACACCCAGTTATTTTTGTATGTTTAGTAGAGATGGGTTTTCACCATGTTGACCGGGCTTGTCTCGAACTCCTGACCTCAAGCGATCTGTCCGCTTCGGCCTCCCAGAGTGCTGGGATTACAGGTGTGAGCCACCATGCCTGGCCAATTGCTCCCTTGATAGACATTTAAGTTGTTTCCACATGTTGGCTTTTGGACATCTTTACAAGGGAATGATTTCATCTCCTTTCAGTATATTCCTAGAAAAGGAATTACTGGGTCATATGGTAGTCCTATTTTTACTTCTTTAGGAACTTTCATCCTATTTTCCATAACGGCTATACCAAACTACATTCCCACCAACAGTGAACTAGGGTTCCCATAGTTGGTGGTTACAAACGGTAGCACAGGGAAGTCTTTCTACAGACTTAACAGAAGTCTTTTAAGAGTAGCCAAAGAAGAAGGGAGAGAGATCCAAGATGGCCGATTAACAACAGCTCAGGATTGTAGCTCCCAGAGAAAGCGCAGAGAGCGAGTGGACGCCGCACTTTCAGATGAATTTTTGTTGCCCACAGACTAGGAGATTCCCGGCGGAGGAGCCACACGGGTCGCCAGCGCGACTTTTTTGGCCGGCGCGGCTATTTTGCCGGCGCCCCAGCA
>CAUYLG010025340.1:0-33994 GCA_963573385.1 Cacajao melanocephalus
TTTAATTTTTTCTTAGGTCTTTTTTTTAGGACTGCTTTTTTTTTTTTTTTTTTTTTTTTTTTTTTTTTTTAAACCAGAAAAGCCACTAAACCTAATAGCCAGCTCCATCCTTAGAAGGAAACCCATCCTGTTATCATGCCTATAGCTGACTGGGCGGGGGCCCCATGATGCCTGAATTAGAAGCTGTTCCATAGTGGCAGCCCAATTGAATCCTCTCTGCTTGGAGGGGTTGAAGCTAAGAGGCCAATTAAGAGACTGCTAGAAGAATAAAACCAAATTGCTGAATTCTCAAATCCTGGGATAGAGGTGCTGTTGAATAATGTGCAAGAAATTCCAAGTATTTAATGTTTTCTGGGTTTGTTTCTTTCAGAAAGGAAAGAGACAAACTAAAGTACAGTTAATTCTCTGACCCTTAACTTGAATGTAGCCATGCCTTTGTGTTTCTATCTTATGGCCTCCAGAGTACTTCCTCTTCACTCCGCTAAGGAAGAGGCCTGGGTTGTGTCTGCGGACCCCTCTCAGCACACACAAACACACACCCCCACCCCCTGGCTCAGTGTATAAGCACATGGCATAATGTAAATGCTCGACTTATTTCGAGAATTTATTAGGGTGGCTTCCTGTGTGTCCTCTCTTTTCCTGCTTCACTCTGGGGCATCCACACAAAGCCTTACATTTTCGGCACTCTGCTGCCAGCCTTCAATTGCCTCCTCCTGGCTGTTGATTAGAATGGATCTCTCCCAGGGCAAGAGCACAGTGGTAGCTTCTGTCAGATTTGCTGGGTTGATACACCAACCGATGTCTCGAATTAAAGCCCCAATTCAGCAGAAACATGGTCCTTGGGTGCAGAGAGTGCACCAAGGCTGCATTCAATTGTTGGGGTTGAGTACCTGCAGGTAGGTGGTCCCTTCTGCCACTGTCCCCTACCCTCCCCACCCCTACCCCCGAAGATTTGGAATTTGCAGTATTTCATGGTGTCAGCTTTTATCTCTGATCTTGTGAGGCTCCATTAGGACCAGTGTGGGGCTTTTTGCTCCTTCCATATCCATCTTCTTTCTAGCTGAAAACCAGTTTAAAAAACCAACAGAAGCCAGGCGCGGTGGCTCACGACTGTAATCCCAGCACTTTGGGAGGCTGAAGTGGGCGGATCACCTGAGGTTAGGAGTTCGAGACCAGCCTGACCAATATGGTGAAACCCCATCTTTAAAAACAACAACAACAACAAAAAAAAAACAAACAGAAATGTAGTGCCTCATTATTCGACCATCTGTGGTTGAGTGTTTTCTGGTGTACATATTCCAGAAACATGTGTCTTGGCCACAAGAGGTAAGTCAGGTTGAGTTTTTATGTCAGTGAAGCTCTTTTAGTTTCCTCTTTTAGAGACTTTTCTATCTAGCCTTACATTCTTTTAAGCTAACTTTAACGGAATCGAGGAGAAATGCACTTGTTATGAGGAAATGCTCTGGTGGAAATAGGGCTGGCTTGTAGGCCTGAGGTGCGCTGGAACTGGCTTCTCCCTGAGGGCAGAGCCTCCCTCCCTGCTCCCCATGCATATCTGCCCTCTTTCTCTTACCATTGATGATCAATTGCGCTCTGTTTTCCCAGGCAGATCTGAGGGATGTGATCTGATTGACTTTGGTAATTACCACCATTGCTATTGGTGAAGCTAGGCTACTTTCTTAGGTGTCTTACTGGGGTCTAGCTGCCTTTGGATCAGGGGCCCTACTCTTGGTAGAGAAGCCTAGAACTGCTTTCCTGAAAAGGCAGTGAGAGTGTGCTGGGTGTGGCAGAGTTTTCATTAGAAGAGACTGTTGGGTAAGACAGGCACCATGATTGATATGTTCTATTTGAGTTATGAGGACTCATGGCTATCATCGTGTTGAAGCCCTGAGAGGCGCCCATCCATAAAGAAGGAGGATGTCTTCAGCAGTTCTGCACCCTGAACTCTGTGAAGTGGGGTTTCTAGAACTGCTTCTGCTCTAACAGGCGACTTGGCCCTTCCATCTTGCTTCCCCTCTTTCTGTTTAACAGTAAATTTTGGCCAGGTGTGGTGGCTCACACCTGCAGTCCTAGCATTTGGGAGACCAAGGTGGGAGGATTGCTTGAGTCCAGGAGTTCAAGACCAGCCTGGGTGACATAGCAAGACCACATCTCATTTTAAAATAATTAACCAATCTTTTTCTTTATAACAATGACAACATTACTCCCATGTTCACTGGCAGTTCTTAGGTGATCTGCATATAGTTTTATGAGTTTGGGAGGACAAAGATTCTTACTATGTATATATATATATTTTTGAGATGGAGTCTCGCTCTGTCGCCCAGGCTGGAGTGCAGTGGTGCGTTCTTGGCCTCAGCTCACTGCAACCTCCACCTCTCAGGCCCAAGCAATTATCTTGCCTCACCCTCCTGAGTAGCTGGGATTACAGGCACATGCCACCATACCTGGCTAATTTTTGTATTTTTAGTAGAGATGGGATTTCACCATGTTGGTCAGGTTGGTCTCAAACTCCTGACCTTGTGATCCGCCCACCTTGGCCTCCCAAAGTGCTGGGATTACAGATGTGAGCTACCGCATCTGGTTTGATTTTTATATGTTTAGTAGAGACAGGGTTTCACCATGTTGGCCAGGCTGGTCTGAACCCCTGGCCTTAAGTGATTCACCTGCTTTGGCCTCCCAAAGTGCTGGGATTACAGGGGTGAGTCACCACACCTGGCCAGTCCATTCCTCCTTCAATGGACATTTGGGTGGCTGCTTCTACCTTTTGGCTGCTGTGGATAATGCTGCTGTGAACATGGGTAGACAAATATCTCCTTGAGGCCCTGCTTTCTTCTGGATGTGTACCCAGAAGTGGAACTACTGGATCATATGGTAATGCTATTTTTAATGTTTTGAGTAATCATCATACTGTTTTCCACAGCAGCTGCACCATTTCACATTCCCACCAACAGTAAATAAGGGTTCCAGTATCTTCACATCCTTGCTAGCACTTACTCTTTTTAGCACTTATTTTTTTTCTCTCTGTATTTTTAGTAGAGACGGGGTTTCTCCATGTTGGTCAGGCTGGTCTCAAACCCTGACCTCAGGTGATCTGCCCGCCTCAGCCTCCCATAGTGCTGGGATTACAGGCATGAGCCACTGTGCCCGGCTCCCAGATGATTCTTTGGCATACTGTTTGGGCAACATTTTGGAACGGGTAGGAGTTGTAGGGAAAAGCCTCGGTGGACCACTGATTAATTTTCTTTCATCTCCCAGGCCCACCTCCTGGGCCAAGCAGGCCTTTTCCCCTTGCCAAAAGTCTGCAAGCTGCCTGGGCACCTTTGTGCAGAACCAGTAGAAAGTGACGGTAGGGACCAGCAACTTGGCAGGAAACTCCGATTCACAGGGGGAAGTACACTTGTTTACCTATCAGGACTGGGACTGTATCAGAAATTTCCTGTCTTCTATAGCACCAGTAGATGGGGTTCTCCATGAAGCTAATGAAGTGTGAGCTCCAGGGCCTCATTGGCCAAGCTCCTAGAGTTCCAAGTGGGGAAGAGAAGCCAGGTGGCCATCAGGAGGCCTTTCCATGTGCATATTTCGGGCAAACTGCTTAAAGAGGTCCTAAAAACAAAACAAAGGGCTGGGCATGGTGGCTTGTGCCTATAGTCCCAGCACTTTGGGAGGTTGAGGTAGGTGGATTGCTTGAGGCCAGGAGTTCAAGACCAGCCTGGGCAACATGGTGAAACCTTGCCTCTACAGAAAAATACAAAAGTTGGCTGGGTGTGGTGGTGTGCACCTGTAGTCCCAGCTGCTTGGGAGGCTGAGGTGGAAGAATCACCTCGGAGCCTGGGAATTCAAGGCTACACTGAGCTGTGATTGTGCTACTGCACTCCAGCGTGGGTGAGGGAGTGAAACCCTACCTCAAAACAACCCGAATCTCTGAGACTCTAGAAATGTGTTTTCTTTCCTCATTCTTAGACACATATTGACTTTAATATTGTGTGAAATTCAGACCATCCATTGTGGACACCACTGAGCTAAGGTGACGTAATCTTAAGGCTATTCCATGCTCCCAAAATGCCCTTTTCTGAAGCAGCAAGTGGGGAAGGGAAAGGCAACTCTGACACGTTGGCAGCTTCTAAGCATACTACCAAGCAAGCCATCCCCAAAACAATGACCAATTATTGTGTGGTTTATAACATAAGTAGAAGTAAAATATATGATAACAATTACACTATGAAAGAGAGGAAATTGAAGTATACCATTTTAAGGCTCTAATAATACACATGAAATATTAATAGTAAAATATTTGAATGTAGATAGTGGTAAGCTAAACATGCATACGGTAAACTGTAAGCAACCACTAAAAAATAAAAAAAAAAAAACAGACACATAACCAATAAAGTAGACGTAATAGAATATTAGAATATACCAAATCCAAAAGAAGGAAAGAAAAGAGGAACAAAAAACATATAGGAAAAATTGGAAAAAAATAGTGAGTTGGTAGATTTAGACTCCATTGTATTGATACTTGGATTCAATGTAAACGTCTAAGAACTCCAACTAAAAGGCAGAGATTGGACTGGGCAAGGTGGCTCACACCTGTAATCCTAGCACCTGGGGAGGCTGAGGTGGGTGGATCACTTGAGGTCAGGAGTATGAGACCAGCCTGGCCAACATGGTGAAACCCCATCTCTACTAAAAATACAAAAAATTAGCTGGGCCTGGTGGAGCACGCCTGTAGCCCCAGCTTTTTGGGAAGCTGAGGCATGAGAATCACTTGAACTGGGGAGGCGGAGGTTGCAGTGAGCTGAGAGACTGTGCGATTGAAATAAAAATGTAAGATCAAAATATGATGTATTAAAAAAACCCACTTTAAATATAATGACGTATACATATTAAAAATAAAAGGATGGAAAAAATCTAAAACACTAATCATAAGAAAGTTGGTGTGGCTATAGAAATATCAAAGTTCAGTTCAGAACAAGAAATACAGGCTCGCCGCGGTGGCTCGTGCATGTAATCCCAGCACTTTTGGAGGCCAGGTGGATTACTTGAGGTCAGGAGTTCTAGCAAGGCTAGCCAACATGGTGAAACCTCGTCTCTACTAAAATACAAAAATTAGCCAGATGTGGTGGCGCATGCCTGTAATCCCAGTTACTTAGGAGGCTGAGGGAAGAGAATTGCTTGAACCCAGGCTGCGGAGGTTGCCGTGAGCTGAGATTGCACCATTGCACTCTAGCCTGGGTGACCAAAGCAAGACTCTGTCTCAAATCAAGGCAACATTGTTTTGGAGGTGTTGGTCAAAAGTGTACACAAACTTTCTTTTAAAGTTATATGGATTTGGGAGGAAGAAACAGAATTGTCATTATTTGCAGATGACACAACTAAGTAGAAAACGCCAAAGAATCTCAGATATGCTACTAGAACTAACAAGACAGTTGAGCAAGATTGTTAGATAAAACTCTGTCTATGAAAGTCAATTGCAACCACAGACTGTGAGAAAATATTTGCAAAATACATATCTGATAAAGGATTTGTGCCAAAATATACAAAGAACTCTTAAAACTCAATAAGAAAAAAGCATCCCAATTAAAAAGTAGGCAAAAGATCTGAATAGACACTTTGTTAAAGAGGAGATACAGGTGGCAAATAAGCATTTAAAAAGATGTTCAATATCATATGTCCTTAGGGAACTGCAAAATAAATTCACTACTCACTTATTAGAATGAATAAAATCCAAAACATTGAGAACACCAAATGCTGGCAAGGATGCGGAGCAACAGGAACTGTCATTCATTGATTTTGCATTTTGGGCATGCAAAATGTTATAGCTACTTTGGAAGACATTTTGGCAGTTTCTTATAAAACATGTTTAATTTAATATGGGAAATTTATGTTTAAATTTTATCATGCGATCCGTCAATCATGCCCCTTGGTATTTACCCAAATGAGTTGAAAACATAAGTTCATACAAAAACCTGCACATTAATTTTTTTTTTTTTTTTTTTTTTTTGAGATGGTGTCTCGCTCTGTCACCCAGGCTGGGGTCAAGTGGCACAATCTCTGCTTCCTGGGTTCAAGCAATTCTCCTGCCTCAGCCTCCTGAATAGCTGGGATTATAGGCACCCACCACCACACATGGCTAATTGTTTTGTATTTTCAGTGGAGATGGGTTTTACCATGTTGGCCTGGCTGGTCTTGAACTCCTGACTTCAAGTGATCTGTCTGCCTCAGCCTCCCAAAGTGTTGAGATTATAGGCGTGACGTGCATGCCCTGTAATGTGTACGCCCGGCCCTGCACATAAATATTTATAGCAGTTTTATTCATAACCGCAGAACTTGGAAGCAACCAAGACGTCCTTCAGGTGAATGGATAAACTGTGGTACATACCCATATAATGGAATATTATTCAGTAACAAAGAGAAATGAGCGGTCAAGCCAGGAGACACAGAGGAGCTGTAAATGCATATTGTCGAGTGGAATAAGCAAGTTCGAAAAGGCTACGTGCTGTTTGATTCCAACAATATGACATTCTGGAAAAGGCAAACCTATCACAGTAAAAAGATCAGTGGTTGCTGGGTGGGAATTGGGAAGGGATGAATGGGTGGCGCACAGGCGGTTTCTAGGCCAGTGAAACTATGCTGTATGATTTGTAATGTAGGTATGTAAACTCTGCATTTGGCAAAATCCACAGAACTGTACAGCACAAAGAGTGAACCCTAGTGTAAAGTATGGACTTCAGTGAATAATAATGTATTAATATCGATTCATCAATTAACAAATGTACTACACTCATGCAGGATGTTAATAATAGGGCAAACTGTCTGTGGGGAAGAGTGGTATGTGGGAACTCTCTTTTTCTTTCTTTTTCTTTCTTTTTTTTTTTTTTTTTTTGAGACAGATTCTCCTTCTGTTGCCCAGGCTAGAGTGCAATGGCATGATCTCGGGTCACTGCAACCTCTGCATCCTGGATTCAAGCAATTCTGCCTTGGCCTCCCGAGTAGCTGGGATTACAGGCACGTGCCACTACACCCAGCTAATTTTTGTATTTTTAGTAGAGACAGGGTTTCCCCATGTTGGCCAGGCTGGTCTTGAACTCCTGACCTCCAGTGATCCACCCACCTTGGCCTCCCAATGTGCTGGGATTATGGGCGTGAGCCACCACGCCCAGCCCCAATTTTTCCGTTAACCTAAGTCTGCTCTAAAAAGTAGTATATTATTTTAAAATGAAAAGTCAATTGCGTTTTTACATATGAGAAACAATGGATTAGAAAATATAAGAAATAAAAATACTATTTATGCTAGCAACAACAACAACAAATATAAGAATCCTAGGAATCTAACAAAATACGTGAAAGCCCTTTATGGCGAAAGCTATAAAACTTTATTGAAAAATATTAAATATCAGTTCACATGGAGTGAGATGTATCTTTTTTTTTTTTTGAGACGGAGTATTGCTCTTGTCACCTAGGCTAGAGTGCAACAGTGCTGTCTCAGTTCACTTCAACCTCTGCCTCCTGGGTTCAAGCAATTCTCCTGCCTCAGCCTCTGGGATTACAGGTGCCTGACACCTTGTTGGGCTAATTGTTGTATTTTTAGGGGAGACGGGGTTTCTCCATGTTGGCCAGACTGGTCTCAAATTGCTGACCTCCAGTGATCCACCTGCCTCGGGTTCCCAAAGTGTTGATATTACATTCCTGAGCCATCGTGCCTGGCCAGAGCGATATATATCATGATCTTGGATAAAGACTCAATATCAGGCTGGATGTGGTGGCTCATGCTTGTAATCCAGGCACTTTGGGAGGCTCAGGTAGAAGGATAGTTTGAGTCCAGGAGTTCCTTCAGTACCAGCCTGGGCAAAAGAATGAGACACTCTGCCTCTACCATACATAAAAATTAAAAAATAAAAAAAGATTCAGTATCATAAGGATGTGGATTCACTGCAAATTGATACATATATTCTTGACCAGGTGTGGTGGCTCACACCTGCAATCCAGCACTTTGGAAGGCCGAGGCGGGCAGATCACTTGAGGTCAGGAGTTCAAGACTAGCTTGACCAACATGGTGAAATCCCATCTCTACTAAAAATACAAACATTAGCTGGGTGTGGGGGCGGGCGCCTGTAATCCCAGCTACTTGGGAGGCTGAGGCAGGAAAATCACTCGCGCCTAGGAAGTGGGGGTTGCAGCGAGTCCAGACCCTGCCATTGCACTCCAGCCTGGGTGACAGAGCGAGATTTCATCACTTTTTTCTTCTTTTTTTTTAAATTTTAAGCAACATGATTGTAATTATAGCGAGATTTCATCTCAAACCCGTTAATATATATACTCAATGCAGTTCCAATATGTGTACGCATGTGGGTGTTTAACTTGAAAAGCTGATTCTAAATTTATAAGGAAGAGTAAAAGGCAAAAAAAATAACAATTCCTGGGTAAGTTAGAACTTTCTATACCACATATTAAAACTTACAAACCTTTAGTAATTAAGAGAGTGTATCCTTGGTCTGGAGAGAGTATTTAATAGACTGATGGAACTACACACAGTCCAGAAACAGAGTGAAATCTACGTGGAAACTTGGCCAGTGGAAAAGTAGGAATTGTTGAACAGTGGGTAAAGGATAGACTGTCCAGTGTATTGTGTTAGGACAAATAGTTATCCATACGAAAAAGATTACATTGGCTCCCTGCTTCACACACACACAGAATCAATTGTGGCTGAATTAAATGAATTAAAGATCAATGCAAAAGACAAAATACTTAGGAGAAAATATAGGAGGGTCAGGCACCATCACTTATGCCTATAATCCTGGCACTTTGGGAGGCCAAGGCAGGAGGATTGCTTTGAGGCTAAGAGTTCAAGACCAACCTGGCTAACAGAGCAAGACCCCGTCTCTTAAAAAAGAAAAGAAGTGTATATTTATGATTTAGAGGGAGAGATAGAGCTCTTAAGATATAAAATTTATTTACTATAGAGAAAACTATATATATATATAAATATATATTTATATAAAATTGTACTTTAAGTTCTGGGATACATGTACAGAACATGCAGGTTAGTTACATAGTTATACATGTGCCGTGGTGATTTGCTGCACCTATCAACCTGTCATCTAGGTTTTAAGCCACACATACATTAGGTATTTGTCCTCATGCTCTCCCTCCCCTTGCCCCCGACCCCCCGGCAGGCCCGGGTGTGTGATGGTCCCCTCCCTGTGTCCATGTGTTCTCATTGTTCAACTCCCACTCATGAGTGAGAACATGTGGGGTTTGGTTTTCTGTTCCTGTGTTAGTTTGCTGAGAATGATGGTTTTCAGCCATGTTCCTGCAAAGGACATGAACTCATTCTTTTTTATGGCTGCAAAACTATTGATATTTTTGTCTGCATTAAAATGAGCTTCTGTTTCTCAAAACACCTTAAAGACAGTGAACAAACAAGTTTTAAACTGGAAGAAAATATTTGCAGCTACAGAACCATCAAAGAGTAGTAGTCAGGATATAAGAAGAAACCCTACAAATAAGGAGTAATTAATCCAGTAGAAAAGGGGGCAAAGGCTGGGTGAGGGGCTCACGCCTGTAACCTTGGACCTTAGGAAGCCAAGGTGGGCAAATCACCTGAGGTTAGGAGTTGGAGACCAGCCTGGCTAACATGGCAAAACCCTGTCTCTACCAAAAATACAAAAATTAGCTGGGTGTGGTGGCGGACACCTTTAGTCCCAGCTACTCAGGAGGCTGAGGTAGGAGGATTGCTTGATCCCGGGAGGCAGAGATTGCAGTGAACCAAGATTGTGCTTGGGTGACAGAGGTAGACTCTGTCTCATTCATAAATAAATAAATAAAGGGGCAAAAGATAAGACAGATATTTCATAGAAAAAGAAAACATAGCCGGGCGCGGTGGCTCACACCTGTAATCCCAGCACTTTGGGAGGCTGAGGCAGGTGGATCACCTGAGGTCAGGAGTTCGAGACCAGCCTGACCAATATGGTGAAACCCCGTCTTTAAAAAGAAGAAAGAAAAAATAAAGAATAAAGAGAAAAAGAAAACATAAATGACCCAGAAATATATAAAGCTTCTAAACCTTATTAATAATCAGGAAAATATAAATCAAAAGCACAGCTAGAAGCCAATTTAAATAATGAATAAATAAAAAAATACCTACCAGATTGGCAAACATTAAAGACTTGGTCAGCATCAGGTGGCAAGGATATGGAGTAATGAGGACTAACATTTTCTGCTGGTATGAGTGTAAAGTGTTACAGCCACTGTGGGCAATTGTTTTGATTGATGCTATGAAGCAGGAACTCTCAGATATCTGTTGAATCATATATCTAGCGGGTGTCATGGGCTGTGATTTTTCCATCATACATGTAGAAGAAAAGTGCACAGTCCTCTTCTGATCTGTCTTTCAAGTATGTATAACTTTTAGGAATACGAAGATGTTACAACATTATAACCAAAACAACAAATTATCACTACAAGCAGCCAGGCCAGGTGCAGTGGCTCATGCCTGTAATTCCATCACTTTGGGAGGCTGAAGCATGCGGATCACCTGAGGTTGGGGTTTCAAGACCAGCCTGACCAAAATGGAGAAACGCTGTCTCTACTAAAAATACAAAATTAGCCCGGCAGGGTGGTGCATGCCTGTAATCCCAACTACTTGGGAGGTTGAGGCAGAATTGCTTGAACCGGGAAGTAGAGATTGCAGTGAGCCAAGATTGTGCCATTGCACTCCAGCCTGGGCAACAAGAGCAAAACTCTGTCTCAAAAAAAAAAAAAAAGAAAAAAAGAAAAAGAAAGGCAGCCAGACAGAGGTTCCTTTTGGACATTATTTTTGCATGGTGGTTATTTGCACAAATACTTTTATTTATCCATTTATTTCCTAGAGTTGTAGGAGACTAACAAGACCCTGTTGCTCAAACAGAGTTGCAAATAGTGATGAATATTCACATACGTATCCACTTTTCATAGAACAAGACAGTTTATTGAAAATTCTTAACCAAATCAATCAGATTCTTTGAATTACTCTTGTGATGCTGACTGTTGTCTTTCCCAGTGGCTGCGAGGGAGTTGGGCACCAGTTTTATCTCTTCGACTTTTTTAGTTAATTATAAAAAATATTTTTAAGGCAAGGTTCTAGAATTTCATTGTATGACATTAAAAAAGAATAACTAGCTGCCGGAGCTGTTTGATTAGAAGATGGAGAGAGAGCTGAATAAGATTTCATTTAATAAAAGTGTAATAAGAATATCCCTTTTCTCTACTTTAATAAAATTAAACATGCACCTTCCTTACAACCTACCAATCCCATTCCTAGAGAAATCTTTACATCTGCAGCAGAAGATATGCATTATAATGTTCATAGTGGCATTGGTCATAACAGCAATAAAAACTGGGAATGGTCCAAATAGCCATTAGAGGTAGAATGTATACATAAAATTATGGTATATTTATCCAACAGAATACGCTACAGCAGTGAAAATGAATGAACTATAACTATACACATTAATATGCATGGATTGTAAAAATTTAACATTTTAAAGAACTAAAATTTATGATTCCATTTACATAAAATTCAAAATAGTCAAAACCAAATCATATGGTATTGTCCAGGGATGCATATGTAGGCAGCAAAGAAACAATTACACAAAACCAGGACTGTCGTTACCTTTCCAGTGTGGGGAAGAGGGAGCGGCTGAGGAAGCCTAGATGTGTTGCTGATGTTCTATTTTTTATGCTGAATGGTAGGTTCAGGGAGGTGTTCATTATATCACTCTTTAAATTGTCCGTAAACTGGCCAGCTACGGTGGCTCACTCCAGTAATCCCAGTGTTTTAGGAGGTTGAGGCGGGCAGTTCACCTGAGGTTAGGAGTTCGAGACCAGCTTGGCCAATGTGATGAAACCCCTTCTCTACTAAAAATACAAAATTAGCTGGGTGTGGTAGCACACGTGCCTGTAATCCCAGCTACCTGGGAGGCTGAGGCAGGAGAATTGCTTGAACCCAGTGGGTGGAGGTTGCAATGAGCCAAGGTGGCGCCATTGCACTGCAGCCCAATAAATAAATAAATAAATAAATAAATAAAACATACACGTTTTATGCATTCTTTTGCATACTATTTCACAACCAAGGTGTTATTTTAGAGACAGGGTACAAATTCAGGTGAGCTTGTAGACTGGGAGATTGCCTAAATTGTCTCTGTATTTTCACTGAAGCATAAAGCGAGGTTCTCAGCTAAAATATATGGGGAACATGTCAGGGAGGTGAAGACAGAAGTGTTGTCATCCAGGAGAGCAAGCTGGCAAGGGAACTATAGTAAACTGTGGTGTGGTGCCGTGTGCCCGTTTGAGGTTTGTGAACAGGATCGTTAAGCTCTAATCAGTCAGCCTAGTTGTGTGGTTTTTCTTAGTAACGTTCAGCTCATCAGGCTCAGATGCAGACAGGTCTTAGAACAGTACAGGGTTTGCCAGGCTGTTCAAATGGAGGAAGGGGCATAGAAGTGGAAAGCATTGAGAAGGAAATGATTGAATTATTGACTATGGAATTTAGGCTGAGAGAAAGGAAAGATGAAGATGGGAGGGAGGTGATGTTAACAAAACTGCTGGATTTGATGCATTTGGGAACTTGGTAAGTCAAAGACTTTTGGAGTATAGGGTACTAGCGTGAGCTGGGAAGTTCGTGGTTAGAGATGCTTAATATTTTTAGAAGTGGTTTAGAATGTTACTAGTGACGAAAATTGAAGGCTTCAAAGAATGGCCGATGTGAGATTAAGACATTGAATGGCTCTCAACTGAGGTCAGGACTTCCGATCCCCTTGGGGATGAAGTGTGGGGAGGGCACAGGGACATGGGATGTTGCAGACTCTGGAGGGGTGAGAGGCTGGTCATGTTCAGGCAGGTGCAGAGATGCCATAAGGCTCGTATTGTGGAGGGCTGTCTAGCACATATTATTGTCCTGCCCCAAATGACAGAGCCCTGTTAAGAAACGCTGGGCTCGGGTTCCAGACAGATCATCTAACATGAAGTCATGGAGAATGATGACAGGGGAATGCTGGAGAGAAACAGTATGAGCAGGAACAAGAGCAACGATGAAGGCAGGCGGCTGGTGGAACTGGCTAGCGTTAGTGTCACTGGAGCTGGAGGTTATGCAGGAAAGAGGAGAAATTATTTGGAAGCAGCAATTAGGAGATGGAGGGTACACTTACGGGGAGAGATTCTCAAGGGACAGCCAGGTTTCAGGTGAAGCAGAGAGGTAAAGAAACATTTGAAAAAATGGAGTCTATTGGGTCATTTGCCTGTCACAGATTGGGAGTTCCAGAGGGCACACTGGAAAGGCGGAACAGTAAGGATGAAGAGGGTGCCGGCCAGATAAGGGCATGTAGAAGAGAGTCCTTGGGGATGAGTCGGGATGGATGGCCTGGGGGCTTCGGCTTTCAGCGGTAACTCAAGCGAACCGACTGGCCACCGGAAGCGCCTGGCCCTGGCAGTCTCTCACAGGAAACTGGATCTCAGTTGGGACAATAGTCCAGAATCCTTAGTGCATGGATCAGGGGCTTCTAGGTAACTACTCCCTGTAGCAACAACAGAGGGTTCAAGATCATGGTTCATGTTTATTGGGGTGAGTACTCCTTGAATAATTTATGTAGCTTGGGTCGAACCCAGTAAAAATTTAGAAAATCTTGCTGTGCCTCTACTGAATTTTAGAGGAGTCAACTAGCAGGTCCTTCGGATATTCACGTCTCCAGGCTGCCCAGTTAACTCCTCCAGGAAATCCTCATCTCTATACAGAATAGGTTTGAACCACACAGAACTGAGTCTTACAAAATGCAGCAGTGCTTCTTAAACACTGATGTACTCATGAATCACCTCGGGATTTTGCTAAAATGCGGATTCTGATTTAGTAGGCCTGGGCTGGGCAGATTTGCGATTTCAGAAAAGTAGTAGTATGCTTGCATGGAAAAAGAGATGCTTTAGAATTGGCTAAGTTCAAACATGGGCCTTTCCTATACCATCTGTGTGGCCTTGGGCTAAAGATCTGTCAGCTGTCTTTGTGTAAAGCAGGAATGATGTCACAGGTGATGTGAGAAATGAAACAATGTGTGTAGTACTCCAGCATGGGCCTAAGCACAAAGCAGTGGTGGTGATGTTTTTTCTTTGTCTTGTCCTCAAAACCCACAGTGACCTTTTGTGTATTATCAACTGCTTCCCAGGGGGAAATGCTAGGGTATTCCTGTGGTGCCCACTCAACTGATCCTGGCAGAGGGAGAGGAAGGCATGAGAGCTTTCCTCAATCTTTGTTTATGTCTGTGTCTTGTAGCCTGGCTCCCATCGATCTTATTCTGGTTTTTTGACCTGAAAATCCCAGCCCCATTTCGGTGGATATTCACTGTCCACGTAGACTGAGAGTGCTAGGTAGACCAAATTGCTTTTCTTAGTTTGATTTGTTCTTCACTCCCCTATCAAACGCATATTCTTCTTCCAGTGGAATAAAGCAGGCCTCATTCACTCCATTCCACTTTGAGGCACCTGGTGTAGCGGCTTTGGTAACTTTACTCCTGATTCTACCTATTTACAAGGCTATGAGGACAGCCTCATGGGTGGGGCTTCAGAAGCATCTGAAAGTTGCCCAGCTATAAATACCACAGATCACCTGGAAGTTTGGGGTGTGAAGGAAACAGTCTGGTAGCCAGTGGCGTTGGTAGAACCAGGCAACTGTTCCTAAGGGAGGGGGTCAGGTGTCAGGGAGGAGCTCAAAAAGGAGGGTTCTACTCAAGTCCTCACCAGCACGGGACTGCTTCATTCTCTATTGGGACCATGACACCTTCCCAGATCAGGGCGGGGCTGCAGAATACAAATGGGCTCATCTGCTCTCAGCAGAATGAATGCCTCCCTGAGTATGCTGAGAGGAGGCTCTTCTTTAGTTCCCATCTTGGCCTTGACAGGAAGGAAATGACCAAGGGACAGGTATGAGAGGCCTCAGCAATTCTCTGGGTTTTGAATCCATAAGGAAGGAAGTAGCTGTCTGCCACTGATTAACTTCTTGGAGAGTGTAGCAAGAAGCTGTTGATTTTTATTAGCACTGACTTCTGCAAAGTCATTATAGAACAAGGTCAGTATCTGGGTGGTTAGGAGAACTTCAGGAGCAGCTAATGAAAAACATACAACAAAAGACCTGCCCTCCAGACTTGGCATTCTTTCTCCAAGCAAGATCCCAAAGTTGCTTTACCACATTTGAATTTGCAACCTCCTCATTATAGTCTGTTAGGAACCTGTATTAGCCTGGGGGAAGAGTTCTCTCTTGCTTCTTGTTCTTGAGGCCAGAACAAGTAAGTTGTATATCATTCTTACTTAGCAGAGTGGAAGGGCACTGACAGGCCACAAAGGCTGGTATTCATTCATTTAATAGTTAATTCAAGAGAATCTTATTTTTTTTTAGACAGAGTCTTGCTATGTCGCCAGGCTGGAGTGCAGTGGCTCAATCTTGGCTCACTGCAATTTTTAAATTGGTGGAGAAAAATAGTGCTCCACAGTGTGCAAAGTGGCCAGTGGAGGAGGAAGGGGAATGGGCAGGTTGGAGGGGCCGAGCAGAAGAGCAGGTCCATGGGAATGAGCAGCTCATTCACTCAGGCTCCTGCTTGCTTGCTGCTTCAAGACAAGGGAGGGTGTGTGCACGTGTCGGGGCTGTTCCTCTGCAGGTCTGTGCCCTGCACTCCTGGGGAAGAGTCTGTTCCAGCTTGTCCCACCCTGCCTCCATTCCCCAGAAACCAGGACTGGCACCCGCTACCTGTGAGCAGGTGTGGCTATGCTCTTTGACAGCTAAGGCACTGGCCCACAGATCTGAGCACAAGAGGAATGCAGGTGAATACATGTACATGTGAGGATGAGAGGAAGACACGATGAAGAGGGGCTGGCCATCATGTTTCTGCCGAGCAGGTGGGATCCTTGGGTTTTAAAAATACACCCTCCCACCCTGCCCAACACAAATACACAACAGTTGTAATCTGAAAGTCAGAAAGCATGATAAAACATTTCTTATAAAAGTATTTTTTTAATAAATCAATGTATTTCAATGTTGTAACATGATAGCCCAATGCTATATCAAGGTAGCAAAAGTGAAGATTCCTGGTATTTTCATATAAACACTATGAATGACAGTACACTTGCATTCAACTTCACAAGAAATTATCTTCAGTTCCATGAAGATTCTTTGACAGCTGTAACATCTTTCAAACAGTAAAGATGTACGTGTATTGGAAGAGTAGACAATGAAAGCCTCATAACTGAGCTGTGCTCTAAAACCATACTGAAGAAAAAGAGATACAGTGGCTGGATGGCCAGCTTGCCGAACAAAAGTCTAAATCTTTTAAAGAAAATACAGCATATAACAAAGTTACAGAGTATCTTACAGAAATGGAGTCATAAGGAGACACACAAATTAGAAGCCTGAAGCAGTGGATGTGTTTCTACCCGTTTTGTGATGGAGAAGCCATGGATGTGGAGTCCTGCAGCTGTCTGTGGTGCTGAATCTCCTCATACACTCAATGCTACCAATGGACTAAAACCAGAATTCCCTGCTCTGTACAAATGCTGGTGATGGGTAACTTGCTCTATTGCTGTGGGTCAGAGCAACAGCTGGCTGGAGTTCAGGCAACAAGAAGAGGCTAAGATCATACACCACTGCCTTCTACACTCCTACAGAGTCACACTTTCCAAAGCTGATGCTCCCCTTGTAGGGGTTAAAAAACCCCAAGGCTATTTAAAACAAACAGTGGAAACCGGAAGCTTCTGACCCTCTAACATGTATTACTGTCCGTCCAACCCACCATGAGAAGTAAGTTTCACCTGTTTACAACAGTGAGACTCCATATTATATGTACATCAATGACCAGATTGTTCATACAGGGTTTTTCTTAGATCAGGTTGAGAATGATTCTTTTTCTCCAAGGACAAGAAAAAGCTGGCTAAATGCTAATTAAATCCATCCTCAATTTTGAGCTGTAGAAAAAAACTTGAATGAGATTCTCTAAAGGAAGATCTTTATTTCTCAACCTCAGGTATAATCAGATGATAAGGAATCTCGTGTCCAGAATTTTATCTGCTGATTTTTAGTATGGTAAGTGGCCTTAGGACACGATTTTCACTAGAACCCTTTACATTCCTTTTCAACTCCAAATGCTGCAGATGAAAGTAAATACAACAAAACAACAATTAAATCACTGTGTGCTGGTTTGCTGGATTCTGGTCAAGCACAGATGGGATGTTCCTGATATTCACCAAGAAGTGTCTAACTAATGGCTACTCTTTCTGTCAGTAGCCCGGGCTTCAATCATATAGACTCGAATGAATCAGAAAAACTGTACTCCCCACATTATTAAAAATGTCACAAGCAAACTGCATCAAAGGCTCTGCACTGACCTGGGTTTTGGTGATAGGACTCTTTAGTGAACAAACCGCTGCCAGAGCTGGAGTGTCTTCCCCATATCTCATTTTTAGGCCTGAACCAAGTCAACATCTCATCAAGTGCATATGTTCCTTTCTTCTGTCATACCTCTTGAAGCAACTGCTCTGCCCCCTACAGGACGGAGAGTGATCTGTAAAGGCTCCCTCTCTGGAAACAACAGTCAAAGCATGAATCAGCTTAAGTGGCTTCACTGTCCTCAGGCCAATGCTTATGACCCAAGGTTTATCTTCCCTCTGAACAGGGTGCGCTTAAGCTGATAAAATGAATCAAAATCAGCTTATGGAAAAGTTAAAAATATAGTCTGATGAAAGGTATGTATCCTCACACAGAGAAATAGGAAACAACCCCATCTAAAAGTTTAAATGAATGTCAATAACTTTAAAACTAACTATATTTTATATATATATATATAAAGCTGAAGTCACTGCCTTGGATGATTTTACACTACACCCAATATTTTATGTAGGACATTCATTCTTAAGGCAGAAAAATTGAATTTGACATGTAATGACTTGGTTCTTACATCCAAGGGTCAAACTAGGAGTAGACTCGAGCAGACAGATTCCTTGCTAACAAGGATTTATCTGTGGTGACAATTTCATTCTTAGAGTATGTTACGTAAGAGACGTACATTTGAGAGAACATAAAAATATGAATCTTAAGACACACAAATATGGTTTTTCAACGACTGGTCAATGAGACTAGGCATTGTATTACGATGTAAAATGACTTCCGTGACAGACAAACTCCAACATACTCTTTCTGATGTGGTACATGAAGAGTGTAAAATATCAAAGCATGACCATTTTGGGGTGGACTTTAGATTCCAGTTTTCAAGGTCTAGTACAAAAGGTAGCCCGAATAGTTAAAAGCAGTTGAATATCAACTCATACTGCTACTCGGAAGGCTACCACTTAGGATATTCCTACACCATCAGATCCTGTGCAAGGAGGAATAAATGTGTATTACAATAAAAATGAAGCCCCTCCCCAATGCATGTGCAAAACACTTGTCAGTTACTACTAAGAATATCTTCAACAAAAAAAAACTATAGAATGAGTGGTATCAAAGTCAGAGACACAGAACATACCACCCTGCCTACGTGGACGGATGCTGGCGATGAAACCAACTGTTCCATGGGCACCTTGGGTGATGTGCTACTGAGTGGAAGGGTATGTGAAGAGGAACTGGACCCAGGGTTCCAAGCCCTCAGGGCTGTGTGTGCTCCTTCACCTCAGGCCAGTCTGCTTCTCTGCATCCTGGTGCCAACAACTTTAACCAAACAAACACAAATCTAAAAGATCATTCTTAAGCAGGTGATGGTGACTGTAACTGTTTAAGTACCTTTTTGTGTGCCTATTAGTTATGCCATAAATCTGGCAATTGTCAGAAGTATACAAAGATTACCTGCCTAATTTTTGAAGACATGAAGATTCTCTTCTTTGATGGTGGCAGGAGTCCACGCAAGATTTGTAAACAGCGATACAAAATCCTGTAAACATAACTTAACAGAGCTTGTATAAAACAGAAGAAGTAAATCCAGATTTACAAGTGGGTTAAAAAAAACAGAGGGCAGCTTCTTACAAAGTTCTCCCTCCTGTGCCAAGTGATTTTTTTTTGATTACAAATATAATCCTGAGCTGAAAAACTGGGATTTGGGGGAGAGCCATCTTTGCATACAAAATATCCAAAGGATGCTTACTCTGTTTACTTTTCTCTAGTGATATTCAACTGCCAGAGACAGTTCTGAATGTGTGATTTTGGAGACATTTATAGTTTAGTGTGGCGACCGGGTCTGGAGCCCGCTGCAGTGCTTGCCACGGAGGCAGATGCGGCAGCATCCTCTGCCTCCTCCAGTTCATCCTGGAGCTCTTGGCTGACACTAGACTGCAGGGCTGCGGGTGTGAGCCACTCCTTCGGGAGGCAACTCTGTAGAAAGGGTATACAGGAGCTGAAGTAGGCAAGTCGATTGATCCAGCGAGGAATCTCTTTCCCACAAAGAATCTGCAGAGGAGAAAGAGTTCTGTATTAGGCGAGAGAGGTTAAGGTTATCTGGTCCACTGCTAAGGAGTGGAGGGTGGGAGGAGGGAGGTGGCTGTACAGAGAAGCCACGGCAGACCAGCATTCAGCAGTGCTACTCCAGGCTTTTGATAACAAGCAGCTCTTTACTCAGGACCTGGGGTCCCTAATGTTGGCTCCATTCCCTCCTTTCTAAAGAACCTTGTCAACTGCTTACTTTTTATATCTGTGAAATCAAGCTAATTTCATTTGGCTTCTTTCTTCGATTTCTGCAACTGCCTTGAGACACGCTGAAAAGTACTTTGAACACACACAGCAAGATGCTTGTTAATATATTAGAGTAATAGAAGCCCCAGGAAATTAGTCAGTCTTGGATATTTTCCTATTTGGGAATTCTCCTTTCTCACAGATACTCTTCTACTTTACTCCCGTGCCTATCACTCCATTTTTCCTGGTCTACATTTTACCCCTTCTCTCCCTGACCCACTTGTTTCAAGGAGCTCATCCTGATTCAGGAAAAAACAGCCTGGGTGATAGAGTGTCTCAGAGGGGGAAAAAAAAAAAAAAAAATTGTGGGCATGGCGCTGTGGCTAATGCCTGTAATCCCAGCACTCTGGGAGGCTGAGGTGGGTGGATCACGAGGTCAGGGGTTCAAGACCAGCCTGGCCAAAATGTTGAAACCTCATTTCTTCTAAAAATACAAAAAGTTAGCCAGGCGTAGTGGCGCACACCTGTAGTCCCAGCTACTTGGGAGGCTGAGGCAGGAGAATCGCTTGAACCTGGGAGGCAGAGGTTGCAATGAGCCAAGATCCTGCCACTGCACTCCAGCTTGGGCAACAGAGTGAGACTCTGTCTCACAAAACAAAACAAAAAGTGTTTTCCCAAATGAAGACCTGGCTCTGTGACTCCTCTGTAGAAGCAGGCCTACAGTCAGACAAGGCACGGAAGTCTGGCCAAGCTTCAGTCTGAGACACTAGCAGGGGTAGAAACGGGTGCCGGGAGGAATCCCTCCCAGCTGATGATCTGCTGCTTCTATTTGCCCACTTCCCATCCTTGTCCTGTCCTTAGGACTCTTGAGCCCTTCTCCCTGCTCTTATTTCAAATAGTAAGAACTGGGTCTTTTATGACCCTAACTTTATTCTTTATTATCCTTTCTCTTGTGCAGACAATGGACTGGGTTCCGTACATGCTCCACTGCCACTCTGTTGTTTCTGCCTCCAATTGTACCAAAGATTATGATCACGTGATCTCAAAAGTACCATCTTAGATACTTGCATATCTTAGATAACTTTGGAAAGAGGTTTCAAAGTACCCTGTATCTAAAAATTTGCTAAATGTTAATAAGCTGCCACCTATAATTATACAACATAATACCTTTTCTCCCTAAAATAGTTACATTTATTTTAAATAGTATGAGTTTGTCTTAACTATATAGAAAGTGAGTTGGTCTCACTTGAGGGAAGGTAACATGTGCTACACTTTTGATTACCAAGCACCTATCACAGTGCCTGGGAGTACATGGTGGCTCATGGTGTGTGTGTGTGTGTGTGTGTGTGTGTGTGTGTGTGTGTGTGTGTGTGCGCCTGTAGTTTCAGCTACTTGGGAGGCTAAGGCAGGGGGATTGCTTGGGCCTAGGAGGCTGAAGCTGCAGATAGTCAAGACTGTCTTACTGCACTACAGTCTGGATGACAGAGTGAGATTTCACATCAAAAACAAAAAGGAACGTGTACATCGGCCGCGCATGGTAGCTCACACCTGTAATCCCAGCACTTTGGGAGGTCGATGTGGGTGGATCACGAAGTCAGGAGTTTGCGACCAGCCTGGCCAATATGGCAAAACCCCGTCTCTACTAAAAATATGAAAATTAGCTGGGAGTGGTGGCACGCGCCTGTAGTCCCAGCTACTCTGGAGGCTGAGGCAGAAGAATTGCTTGAACCCAGGAGGCGGAGGTTGCAGTGAGCTGAGATCGGGCCACTGCCCTGGCAGCCTGGCGACAGAGCAAGACTCCATCTCAAAAAAAAAAAAAATGTGTACATCAACTAGATCTGGGAGACAGCTGAGCTGAGCAATGACTTTGTACGATACCATGCCCATCTGTCTACTCTTAAAAATGCTGGCAAACAGGCTGGGTGTGGTGGCTCACGCTTGTAATCCCAGCACTTTGGGAGGCCGAGGCAGGTGGATCACTTGAGGTCAGGAGTTCGAGACCAGCCTGGCCAACATAGTGAAACCCAGCCGCTACCAAAAATATAAAAATTTGCTAGGTGTAGTGGGTGGTGGCACACACCTGTAATCACAGCTACTCAGGAGGCTGAGGCAGGAGAATGGCTTGAACCCAGGAGGCAGAGGTTGCAGTGAACTGAGATCACGACACTATACTCCAGCCTGGGTGACATAGCAAGACTCTGTCTTAAAGAAGAAGAAGAAAAAAAAAGGCACTGGCAAACAAATATTACATTATATTTTATACCTGAGACATATTTAGAGATACCTTCATATTTAGAGGTTAATCATATATGTTGTGACTTAGAATATTTAGGTTAATGTGATAGCCACTGTTGCCTATTCAACAGCCATTTCCCTCATTCTCCTTTCCAAGTCCTCATTTCATTCAGTAATCTACCCTCCTCCATATATCCATGTGATACAGGTGAGGCTGACTTCATTCCAACTCCTAAGGGTGTGGCTTGATTAGCCTAAAACAGAGTTTTTTTTTTTTTTTGAGACGGAGTTTTGCTCTTGTTACCCAGGCTGGAGTGCAATGGCGTGATCTCGGCTCACTGCAATCTCCGCCTCCTGGGTTCAAGCAATTCTCCTGCCTTCTCCTGCCTCAGCCTCCCAAGTAGCTGGGACTACAGGCGCACGCCACCATGCCCAACTAATTTTCATATTTTTAGTAGAGACGGGGTTTCAACATCTTGGCCAGGCTGGTCTTGAACTCCTGACCTCGTGATCCACCCACCTCAGCCTCCCAAAGTGCTGGGATTACAGGCGTGAGCCACTGTGCCCGGCTATTTATTTACTTTTGAGACAGAGTCTCGGTCTGTTATCCAGGCTGGAGCGTGGTGGCGCAATCTGGGTTCACGGCAACCTCTGCTTCCCAGGTTCAAGTGAGTCTCGTGCCTCAGCCTCTCCCAAGTAGCTGAGATCACAGGCACGCACCACCACACCTGGCTAATTTTTGTATTTTTAGTAGAGATGGGGTTGACTGGTTGGCATGTTGGCCAGACTGGTCTTGAACTCCTGACCTCAGGTGATCCGCCTGCCTCAGCCTCCCAAAGTGCTGGGATTACAAGCGTGAGCCACCATGCCCGGCCAAGCCAATGTTTTTAAAACTTTGAGTCATAACCCATTAGTAGGTCATTTAGCATTGCTACCTTAATTTTTAAAATAAAATAGATTGTAGGTAGTGAGGTAACTATGACATGTCTTAGTTACGTGCCTGTGTGTGTATAAACTGGGTTACAATGTAAAATGTATTTTTTACAGTGGCTAGTGATCAAATAGTATTTGGTTTATATAGCAAAATGGATTTTGCATTTAAGCTCCAATTCAGCAATACCTCTTCTAGAAAATCAAGCATACAGGTACAGTGGCAAAAATAAAAAGATGTATGTACAGGGTTATTCATTACAACACTTTTTGTAATAGCAAAAGACTAAAAATAACCAAGTGCTATTAATAGGTTGAATAAATTACGGTACATCCACACAAGGAAGACTATTCAGCTAAAAAAAGGAATGAGGACTGTTTCTACATACTGCTACAGAATGCACTCCAGGATATACTATTAGTGAAAAAAGCAAAGTGGAGAAAAGTATATACAGGATGCTCTTGAAATATAATAGTGGAACAGGAAGAGAATAAAATTATAGACATTCCCATTCCAAAAGGGAGAAAATGGAAGGAAAAAAGGAGTTACTAGTCCCAAGCAATTTTGGAATCCAACACAACAACGTCCATTAGGTTTCAAGGCCTGGGAATAATCTTCTATGGCCCTTGGCTCTGCCCTCTGGAGATTCTATCCTTTAGTCATCCTTTTTCTCCAGCCTATTAACTGCTTATAGAATTCTGACAGTCCAAGTGCCTTCTTTAATTTTGTCCCCTTTCTGTCTAAGCTGGCAGTATTTCTGCTAATAGAGTATTCTCAAAACATTGTGGTTCTCCACTTCCCTTGGAAGAAGAAGAGGAAGAAGAAGAAGAAAAAAGAAACCATTGTGGCTCTCTTGCATATGTCATGGGATTGAATCCATTAGAAAAGATGTTCCTTCATGGATCTTTTCTGAATAATCCCATCTCCATTCTTGGTTTCTGTTGAGATGGTTGAGAGGATCCACAAATCACATACTTAATTTCTTCAGCAGTTAAAGAAAAAAAAGGTGGCCTAGTCATACCCGTAGCTTTCTCTCTGTAGCATCCTTTCCTAATAGTGAAGCTCCCAATTTCAGCATCTTTTGCAATCTGGATAGGCTGAAACATTTCCTCAGTTATTAAATGTTGATTCCTTTTTGTGCTTTAATAGTTCTTCCCTCAATTTATTGTTCTCACAGTGTACTATAAGCAACAAGAAGAAAGCAGTCTGCACCTTCTATACTGTGCTTGGAAATTTCCTCAGCTAAATATCATAACCCCACAGAAATAAATTCCAATTAACTGTAAAACACATGAATTTAACTGTATCTATTAAGTTACAATCTAAAGATGAAAGAACTACAAAAAACATTAACTTTCCAGTACTCATATTGGTGGTGGTTATGGTAACACTATTATTCTACAGCTGTCTTAGGTATAGAGGAGTAAAACAAATGAGCAATTATGTTTCTCATTGCATAGAACTTAGATTTTTGACCTGGGGTACACAAAATGTAGATATATCATCGATGAGGTTAAATAAAAACCCTGTAGCCCAAATTTGTAGGAGATATTACTATGAACCTGTAAAAAAAACTCCTAGTTTTGTCTACTGGGAAAACAAAAAAACCAAGCTTGAAACAATCATCAATTCAGTAGTAGTGAGCAACCTTAATGCCCAGATTAAAGTTTCTAAATATCTGCTATTAGAAGGAAACAATTCTGAGGTAGAAAATATATAGATAAGCCTGGAATATCTTGTCCTACCAGAAACAAAAGGTTGTAGAAGATTATTAGGGACAAATCAAAAGACTTAGGAGCCAACTTGAAGAGGCTCTCACGCATCAAAGATGGGACAAAACAGTCATTACACTGATCTGAAACATATAAAATACTTTTAAATCTGGGGAGGAGAAATTAATGATGCTAAATTTTCAAAAAAGAAAAAAATCTTTTGTGGGGATAAAAAAAAAACCACTTAGCGAATACTAGGTAACTGTGTCAGGGATCCCCAAGATCCAGTTTTTCAACCTCCAGATTTGATGATGTTAGAGGACTCACAGGACTTAGCATATAGTTGTGTTCACAAGAATGACTTATCACAGGGAAAGGATATGAAACAAAATTAGCAAGGGAAAAAGTATATGAGTAAAGTTTAGAGGAAAACAGGTTTCCACTCCAGCCTGAAAAATTACTTTGAGTCTTTGTTTCAGTGGGACTACCTGAATACAGTCAGCTAGCTCCATGTTTGTCCATGACATCAGGTTGTCAGGCTCACGACCATGGATGGCATCTGTAGGCGTTCTGTGTGGGAAATGCAGGAGCTGAGGCCACTCCCTGCTCTCATAGGTATGAGCACAGGCTCAGCAGCCTGTTTGAATTCAAAGTGCTTGCAGCATCTTAAAAATGTAGCATGGGAAGATTTTCTTTAGGAAGAGGAGAAAGTATTAAAAGACTTTCTGATCATTCAAAGATGATCAGTCTTTGCCTCCTTTGAGATTCCCTAGGTGCAAGGGTTTGTTTTGTGTTGTTTTTACAAAATCAATATGTTCCATTTAGCAGTCACAGCTTCACATTAAAAAAAACTCTCCTCTACTCTCAGCCAGACCTTTTGTCTGGAAGGGATGTATTAAAGAGGGACAAAAGTTTTCATTACAGGAAAATATTTTTATATAACTTAACCAGAAAGACATGCCATTTTAGGAACTGGTCAGAATTAAATCCTGAATTTTCAAAATATTTCAACATGGTCTTAGAGAGCCACTCACCCCTTTTGTCCTGATCATTCATTTATAAGTGGCCTATAGCATCATTCTATTTCTGGAGACAGTTGCATTTAGTAATCAAACTGCCTTACTAAGTTGTGTGCACCAGTAGAAAGGTAGTGGAGTAGAGGCAGACTGTAAGTCCACTGTTGGAAACTGCAGCTAATCCAGGAAGTCCCAAGTATACACAGTGAAACTTCCCGGAGAGGTGGAGAGTAAGATGGGTAGACACAGGGGTCACAGTCCTAATGATAATGCTTTCCTCTCAACATGTAGCTTTTGTCAATAATCACAAATTAGGAATGCAATCAGTCCCTGTATCAGAAATACAGAACAGATCAGCAGTTCGACTTCATATGGTCCCACCAGAGAAGCACTTTTCCATGGACACCTGTGATAATCCACATGGTTCCGTCAACATTCATATTTTTATAGTGTTGAGCCCCACAGACGGGTATCCTAAATCTGCCTTGATCCCCAAGTAGAAGTCTTGTTCCCTGAGCCTGCATCTCTTTCAGTTTAACACAGCTTGTGCTAAGGCTGAAATAGTGTATAGCAGATAATGTCAAGTGTCAAGTCCAAGCAATTAGGATCTATGAATTCAGGATTCCAAAATATGCCAGATACTTTTCTTTGGCAGCAGTAAAGCTGAGATGCTGAAGGGCCAGCATGTTTCCAAGGCCAAGCAAAACCCAAAGCTTTCCTAAGTGCTAAGACCCACTCAAATTTATGCACATCGGGCTAGAGAATCACTAGCCTCTAGGGTCAGACATCTGATTTTATATGAGCTCACTTGCAATTTAAAAAACTGCTTTAAAAACTTTTTAAAGTGTATGTCTTCCTTTTTCCAGAGGCTACAAGGGGCAAAAATCATAGTAAATATCATCAGCTGTGAGACATATTTTGCTTTCAACAAAGGATTTAAGCTTCCCTCTATCCTACAGCAGCAGAAAGCAACGAATTGTGTCCCACTAACACTTCTTTGCAGTACTGCCTATTGAGATAACCCCTCTAGCACCTGTGACATTACAAGCATAAAACATTTTACATCAATTTCTATCATATATCCATAGGTGTCATAACTGCAAAATACAAGGCCATTAACCACCGCCCCCTCCCCGCCCCTCACTGCCCCCTCCTCACAGCAAATGTATTCAGCCCCTTGCAGTAAATTTAGCATAAGGTTTTATATTACAGTTGCTGGGGGAGACCCTCACTGGAATGGGGGTGAAGGTGTGCAGGCAGGCTAACAACTGGAGTATGTCCTCTGCCCTTTTTTACTTTGCTCCAGCCCTGAGAACTGATTCAACCTTTTTTGCTCTTGTGAGGAAAGAGCACCACACATGTTTAACATTTTTGGCCCAAGCAAAGCTGATCTTTGGGAATTTGGGGGCCTTTTTTCTTTCTTCCTGGAGGAGAGAACAACTGAAGGTAATACCTGGGCTGCACTTCTTTTTTCCCCTTACTTCAACCAGCTTGGCCAAGAAGTAGCCAAGTGAGCTATTGAGTCAGTTCTTCTGGAGTTGAATCTATCATTTCAAATTCAACAGGTAACTTTTACCTTTCATAATAGGCAACCGCTCAGCTGCTATTTCATATCATGGATAACTTCACAGCCACCCAAAGGTTTTCCATACCTCCATCCACTTCATCCTTCCTTTTCTCAGTCCTTTTTTTTTTTTTTGAGACAGTCTCACTCTGTCACCCAGGCTGGAGTGCAGTGACGTAATCTCGGCTCACTGCAACATCTGCCTCCAGGTTCAAGCGATTCTCCTTCCTCAGCCTCCTAAGTAGCTAGAATTACAGGTGCACGCCACCACACCAGGCTAATTTTTTATATTTTTATTAGAGACGAGGTTTCACCATGTTGGCTAGGCTGGTCTGGAACTCCTGACCTCAAGCAATCCGGCTGTGTCAGCCTCACAAAGTGCTGGGATTACAGGTGTGAGTCACTGCGCCCGGCCAGTCCTTTTGTTATATTTCTGTGAGTCAAAGGTCTCCACAACCGCCCCCAGGCTTGGTGATTTGCTAGGACTCAGGAATCAGCATAGCATGCTCATGACTATGACTTGCTACAACAAAAAGATATAAAACAAAATCAGGGAAGGGAAAATAGACATGGGGCAAAGTCCAGAGGAAACCAGGCACAAGCTTGAAGGATCCTCTCCTAGCAGAGTCAGGTAGGATGGGCATGCTTAATTCCCCTAGCAATGAGGTGTGACAACACATGTGAAATGTCTACCAGGGAAGTTCATTACAGATTCAGTACCCGAGACTTTTATTGGGGGCTGGTCATGCAGGTGTCCTCTGCCAAAATCCCAGAGTCCCAGAGGGAAAGCAGGTTTTTAGCATAAACCAAATTAGGTGTACAAACAGGTTAGGCAAAGGGAGCCACCCTTATCGGTTGTAGGAATGGTGAGAACCTTAGAAAAGTCCAAGTTCTCAGATGCCACCTTAGGGCCAATCCTGGGGGTAGGCCTTTCTAAGGATAGCAGTTTTAGGCCTATGATGATAGTTAACTCTTCTGTATAGGAACCAACTTGTTTTTTGAAAACAAGTAAAGGGGGAAAAAAATCAAGCATCTATCTTGCCCTGTCCACCCAGGTTGGAGTGGAGTGGTGCCATCTTGGTTTACTGCAACCTCTGCCTTCTGGGCTCAAGCCATTCTCCCACCTCAGCCTCCAGAGTAGCTGGGACTATAGGTGCGCACCACCACACCTGGGTAATTTTGGTATTTTTTTTGTAGAGATGGGGTTTTGCCATGTTGCCCAAGCTGGTCTTGAACTAGTGTGCTCAAGTGACTGACCTACCTCGGCCTCCCAAAGTGCTGGGATTATAGGCATGAGCCACGGTGCCTAGCTATTCTGCCTTTTCTATGGGGAAATGTAACTCAGGGTGACCAGCTGTATGAACTTTGTTTAGATTCGGATTCAAACTAACTGTTAAAAAATTAAGACAACTGGGGAAATCTGAACATTGTACATTTGGATAAGAAATAATGTTAATTTGTTTAAGAGTGATAACATATTGTAGTTATGTTAAAAAGAATCTTTATCTTTTAGAGTTAGAGTGAAATATAATTGAAATTAGGCCGGGTGTGGTGGCTCATGCAGGTAATCCCAGGACTTCGGGAGGCTGAGGCAAGAGGGTTGCTTGAGTCCACGAGTTCCAGACCAGCCTGGGCAATACGATGCAACCCCACCTTCACAAAAGGTACAAAAATTAGCCGTACATAGTGGCATGTGCCTGCAGCTGCAGCTACCTGTGAGGCGGAGGCAGGAGGATGACTTGAGCCTGAGTTCCAAGCGGCAGTGAACTATGCACTCCAGCCTGGGCAATAGCAAGACCCTGTCTGTAGATGAAATCTGAGATTTGTTTCAAAACAATTTGGGGCTGGGGTGGTATCTAAGTGACAGTTATACAGGGACTCGGTATATTAGTCTCTCTCCTTTTATGTTTTCTACTGAAAATACTAACTTTTAAAAGACATTTAGATTAGATGAGTGGCATTAGTAATGATAATGCCAGTTCTTTTGTAAGTGGCATTAGTAATGGTAATGCCAGTGACTGGTTTACAATTAGGCATTTGACACAATTCTGGTGTAAAACATGGCTGCTTTTGGAAGGGTAGGGAAAAGGGAGTTCCCAGAAAGAGTTTCACTGTTTCTGAGAGAGAACCAAAGGAAGAAAGACAAAGTCTTCCTCTGGATGTTGTGCTAAAACTGTTACAGCTATCTGAAAACCATACAGGGAGCTGGCCTGGGGGTTGGGCCAACATCCCAAAGATGGCAACTTAGAGCAATGAAAAAAGACCTTACATCCCTATGACACTCACAATTGAAACACTGACCAAATTGGAATGGAGCCTGCCTTAGATTCTGGACTTGTTTTGTAAGATAACGTTTCCCCAATGTTTAAGCCAATTAGCACCCAATTCGAATGGACCTATCTTGTAGAGCAGAGGTGGCAAACTTTTTCTGTTAAGGGTCAAACAAAAATGTTTTGGGCCTTGTAGTCCATAAGTTCTTTGCTGCAACTACTCAACTCTGCCACTGCAGCTGGAAAGCAGTCAAGAAAACAGGTGAACAAATAAGCATGGCTGTGTTCCAATAAAACTTTATGAATTTCTCTGGTCTCGGCCACAGAAGCGAGATGACGGAGGTAAAGTCATCATTTGGAAAGCGTCGCAATAAGACGCACACACTGTGCCGCTGTGGCTCTGAGGCCTACCACCTTCAGAAGTGGACCTGTGGCAAATGTGGCCACCCCGCCAAGCGCAAGGGAAAGTATAACTGGAGTGCTGAGGCTGAAAGACGAAATATCACCGGGACTGGTCACATGAGGCACCTCAAGATTGTATACCGCAGATTCAGGCATGGATTCCGTGAAGGAACAACACCTAAACCCAAGAGGGCAGCTGTTGCAGCATCCAGTTCATCTTACGAATTCCAACCATTACTCACTGCAATAAATGTATAATTTTTTAACTATGAATACTGAAATTTGAACTTTACATAATTTGAACATGTCACCATACAGTCCTCTTTTGGCTTTTTAAAAATCCTTAAAAAAGAATGTAAAAACCATCTTAGCTTGCGGGCTGTACAAGGACAGATGACATGCTGGTGTTGGTTTAAAGACCAGGCTATAATATTTTGCTAATCCCTGCTGTAGAGGAAGCATCTGAACTGATAACATTATTGTGTTAAATGGTAATTCCTAGAATTTTAAAGAATATTAACAGATTACATATATCAACAATCAATTATTAATAGAATTAGTGATGGTTTTCCTTATTTACAACTGGTTATGTAACACATAGCCCTACGCTATGTTGTCAAAGATGTAAAGCACATCAATCTCACTGAACTTCGTTAGAGTGCCTAATACTAATTTGTTTGCCTTCATCATATGGGAGCTGCATCTCTCATTTCAAATTCCACAGGTGACTTTTACATTTCACAATAGGCAAGAGCTCAGCTGCTATTTCATGTCATGGAATGGATGCTGTATTTTGCTAAAACAGCTCTGTATCCCTCACTATCCAGAATTCCAGTTCCAGCACTGCCACTAACAGGCTGGGTAACCTTGGCCAAGTCACTTAACTTCTGTGTCTCACAATTTAACAATTCAGCACTCATATGGGGAAAGGCATAAACACTGTGGCCTAAAAACACGGTTCCAAGGACATCTAGAATTGCTCTTTGGGCCCCAAATACAAAACGGTTTTGTGGTTAGACCAGGGCTGACATCTTGGTATAGATGCTCAATAAAGTTATTAATGTTTTTGAAGAACCGAATAAATTAGTACCAGAGGAAGTAATGATAAAGTATAATAAGCACTGGACTATTCAGAAGTCAGGTCTAAACTGAATTCTCCATGATAATCTTTGATAAGTTATTTCCCCAATTGGGGTCTGTTTCCTTGTCTGAAAATTAAGAGTGGATTAGGATGCTGTCTATTTCTCTACCAATTTTAGCACTCAATGGATCTTTGAATGCATTCTATACAAATGTAATGTCTGGGATCAAGAAAGCTCAGACCTACCTTCCCCCTTGCCTGAAAATGGACTAGGTCGCTTTTATGATACTGATGCATCCACTAGACTAAAGGTGTTTCTCAACTTTTTGAGTCATCTGGGATCTTGTTAAAATGAAGATGTGCATTCAGTATATCTCTGGTGGGGCAGAAACAATACATATCTTGGAGATGCTAATGCTGCTGGTCCATGAAATACACTTTGAGTAGCCTGATAGCAGACTGAGAGAGTCTTGTTTGAAACCTGTATTGTAGAAACCATGAGGGAAGTAAAAAGGGCCAAGAACTAAGCAATTCTGCAGAGGAGGTCACTGAAATAGCAGCTCGTTTTCTCCTTTACACCCTTCCCAATTTCTGTGGTACCTAGATGCTGCCACTGCAACCATCTGCTAAGAATCAGAAAGCTGGGAAGCTGTTTCAAGAGCTATTTAATTCTCTAGACCTTATTTTACAATCTTCTTAATATCTTTCTTCCATTTTCTTTTTATGGTTCTTTAATTTTGATCTCGTTTTGATCTCCTGCTTGGGATTCAAGAATTGAGAAGGCAAGTAAGTGCCTATGTGATATGTTAGCAGAATAAAATTTCAAGATGGAAGAGATGAATTACTTACTAATAAGAGCCAGAAAAAAAATTCAGGTTGAGAACTAAAATTCAGCAAACGAGAAACCTTAGTGGCTAAGAAGCAGAAGCCTCTAGGCATTTATTTTTTTAAAGTTTCAGGTTGTAATAAAATAAATTAGAATAAAAGGGACCATTATTTGTACTCACTCACTACCCACTGCAAAGTAATGAATAGAATTACCATGTAAAACTCTGTGGACTCTCAACTTACCAACTCTGGAAAGGTCATTCATATGAGATCAAAACACAATGCCATATTTCATACAACACAAAAAATCAGAAAAAAGAAATGAATTAAAATCGAATATAGTGTGGGATATCAACAAATTTAATGGGATAGCAAATATTTATTTCTAGAAATTTTAGGATAAAATGTAGTTTACCTCTGATAAAGCTGAAGAAAAATGATTGCAGTTTTTATGCATTAAATGATAAGCATTGCCTTTGTATTCTTTTCCCAGTTCTTCTACAATTTTTTCTATATCATCTTCTAGGAAGTCCGTGCTCCCTAAAACAACAGCTTCTCTTAAAGAACAAAGAGGGGAAAAAAAAAAAAAGAAAAATAAGGACATAGCTGTATCAAATATTTACAAAAAGCATGTTTAAATACTTGCTTATTTCCAGGAATATTACGATTGACATAACAACTCAGGGTTAATATAGTAAGAACAAAAATGAAACAAGATACTTTGAAAGTCTCAATTATTTTAGTTTCTACTTTTCTGCAATACTCTTAAGTACACTACCTATGAATACCACAAACGCACAAGTCATTTTCTTTATGAAACAATATGTCCTTATGTAAAATGTAATTATTTTCACAACAATTGTATTAGTACTATATTATTAGAGAACCGGATCCATGCTGCATAATTTTACTTGCTATTAAAGGACTGGCCATGATCTCATGTAGAAACAAACTTTTGAGTTAATCTGTCACTATGCTCCATGAGACAAACTGACTAAACGTTTTTTAAAAAGGAGGATCCTGGCAAGGTGTGGTGGCTCACATCTGTAATTCCAGCACTTTGGGAGGCCGAGGCAGGCAGATCACCTGAGGTCAGGAGTTCGAGACCAGCCTGGCTAACATGGTGAAATCCCATCTCTACAAAAATTAGCCAGGCATGATGGCGGGTGCCTGTAATCTCAGCTACTCGGGAGGCTGAGGCGGGAGAATTGCTTGAACCCAGGAGGCAGAGGTTGCAGTGAGCCAAGATCACACCACTGCACTCCAGCCAGCATGACAGAGAGAGACTCCATCTCAAAATAAACAAAAATAAAAAGAATGACCCCCAAACTACTACCTTGGAAAGGCGACAGACATTATTCAAGAGAAAGCGGAATTTTAGTCAGATAAAAGTTAAGCACCCAAGAAAGCTGAAAATACTTAGACAATCCTTTTATCAAGTAGTCTTGCCAAAAGAGAGCCCAGAGAAGTAGATTCAGGGTGGTATCATGGCACTTACTTAACGTGTGTACATCTTTCAACTCGGTGATTGATAGGCTCAGAGAACTACGAACTTAAAGGGCTTCCTTTGTGGCTCTCTACTGAAGTTGAATGTTATAACCTCATTTCACTGTTTTTCACTTGGCAAGCCATCTATTAACGGCCCTGAAGTTTAAAGCTCCTTGAAACTAATATTCAAAATATCACTTTAAATACAAACTGCAATTAAGGAATGATTATTAACATTTATAGTATCACTGCTTTTTATTATTCATAAGACTCCAGTGAACACTTACATCCATATATTTGGTTTATCATTACATGTAATACAATGTACCTTAACAATGGATTCTAGGCTAAAGTATCCCTTTCATTGGGACAATAAAGACATTTTTAATGTGCTAGGTAGGTCACAATAAAACCTTTTCTTCTTTCAAACAGGAGACTGAGGGGAAGAAATCATTAGAAAGGAGTTTTCCTGGGCTGGGCACAGTGGCTCACACCTGTAATGCCAGCAATTTGGGAGGCCCGGGCAGGCAGATCACCTGAGGTCAGGAGTTCAAGACCAGCCTGGCCAACATGGTGAAACTCTGTCTCTACTAAAAATACAAAAATTAGCCAGGCATCATGGCACATGCCTGTAGTCCCAGCTACTTGGGAGGCTGAGACAAGAGAACCACTTGAACCTGGGAGGCGAAGGCTGCAGTGACCTGAGATCATGCCACTGCACTCCAGCCTGGGAAACAGAGCAAGACTCCATCTCAAAAAAAAAAAAAAAAAAAAAAAAAAAAAAAAAAAAAAAGGGAGTTTCAA